>JAJHZJ010000649.1:851312-1040723 GCA_023548195.1 Bettongia penicillata ogilbyi
AATAAACTGGGGTGAAACTGGTTTAAAAAAAAAAAACTTAAAAATGGTGGAGGTATAAGGAAACAAAAGACAGAAAGTAAATGGAAAAAGTCTGTATGTGACCTTGAGCAAAGATGTAGAGGAAGAAAGGATATTAAAGGCCCTTCTGGTCACCTATCTTAATTTACTGATGAGGAAACTGAGGGACAGTGAAGGGAGGAGTCCTACCCAGAACCATATAGGTAATAAGTGATACAGCTTCTACTTTCTCTGTCTACTACATCATAGGCCAATGAAGAAATTCCAGAAGCGAATGCCCTGAAATCTAGGATCTGGAGAAAATGAAGACAAGGTAGTACATACAGTAAAAGGAATCCTGGATTCCATTCCAGAGTCAGAGAATCCAGGTTTAAATCCTGTCTCTGACACTATCTGCATGAAATGACTTAACTTATTGTGCATCTGCTTCCAGAAAGATAGAACACTTTTTAAGGACTTGCTGTATAACAGGTGCTGTGCTAAGTGTTAGATTTACAAACATGAGTGAGAATGGTGATCCTTGACCTCATGGAACTTATCTTCTGATAGAGGAAGACAATATCCAGAGGGTAGCTGAAAAGAGGGATGGGGGAATCCGTGAGGTGGCATGATGGGGAAATATCTGGGAAATGGGGTGGGCTGGCAAGAGAAGGCAGAGACAAAGAATCCAAGAGTCCACTGGGAAAGAGATGAAGGGGATTGGGAGGGACCAGACAGCGTCATGAGAAGAATGCTTTGCAGGAAAATCTAAAATGAGAAGATTGGACTAGATAACCCCAGTGGTCCCCTTAGGCTCTAAATCCATAATTCTATGAAAATAGGTGTATATAAACCAATATTAATAAATCACACTTACATAAGATTTTCTGGTTCATGAAATGCTTTCCTTATAGTAACCTGGTCATGTCAGTAGCACAGATTTATTTTTTTTGGTCTTGGAGGGAGATATTGGGGAGGAGAGGTTAATTTGTGGTTTCATCTATGTTGGAATTCCTGGTGTAGAAACTTCCTTTTCCAATTCTGATCAAGACCTAGTCAATAGCCTGTAGTCTTAGAGTTGCCACAGGCAACAAGAAAGTGACTTGTATAAGATCACCTAGCTAGTACATTTCACACGTTAGACTTGAACCCAGATCTTCCTGTCTCCAAAACAGGCCTTCTACTATCCCAGTCTGCCAATGTCAGAAGCCACATGGTTCATGGAGAAGGATATGGACTCTGGTGTTAAGGTATGTGGGATCATCTTCCACCTTCCACCACTATCTGTGCAAGCTTGAACAAGTAACTGAATTTCCCTGGGTCCCCATGTCCTCATCTGTCAAATGAATGAATTGGATTAGACTATATGGCCTCTGAGGTCCCTTCTAGATCTAAGGTCCTCAGCATTTCTCAAGTCTACCAATGAGACCTAGAGGAAGTAAATGATGTAATCAAGGTCATACAGCCAGCAAGTATTGGAACCCTTGGCATGAGCTCCTGACTCCACACCTAGAATGCTTGCTTCTCCTATTTGTGACTTTCACCCTTCCTTCAAAATCGGAGAACGTGGGAAAGTCTATTCTTTTGGTAGACATTAGTCCAGCCCAAAGTGGGAAGCTCTTTCTACACCCCACCATACAAATCAGCTTAAAAGACAAGATAGTATTTTACACTGGAAGGATTATTGGACATAGAGTCCAAGGAATTCAGTTTGAGTCCTGTCTCCTTTGCTTGATTAGCTGGGTGATCTTGGATGAGGCCGTTTCAGTTTCAGTTTCCTCATCTGTAAAATGAAGGCCTTATGAAAGTCCCTTTCCAGGGTGGCTAAGTGGCACAGGGGTTAGAGTACTGGGCTTGGAATCAAGAAGCCTTCATGAGTTCATATCCAGCCTCGGACATTTATTAGGTCTATGACCCTGGACAAGTCACTTAACCCTGTTTGCCTCAGTTTCCTCATCTCTAAAATGAACTGGAGCAGGCAATGGCAAACCACTGCAGTATCTTTTCCAAGAAAACTCCAAATGGAGTCACTAAGAGTCAGACACAGCTGAAAAGACAACAAGGTCCTTTCTAGTTTTAAAGATACACGTCTACACACACTTCTCCACTTCTTCGTAATATCCTACATGAAAAGTCCAACAGAAGATTTTCAGCATTTGACTTCAGTCTTATCAGTCAGTAAGAAACAAGATACAGAGTTGTAACTAGTAATTTGGTGAACTTGGGTGTGTGGGTGGGGAAACAGAACCTTTGAAGGTCAAGCATCATGAAATGTATTGTCATTTCAATTGTGTGACCCATGGTATAAAAATAACACAAGAAATAATTGAGACAAATCTGATTGGAGAGTAAAGGTGAGGAAGAGATGAGATTGGTTAAGACAGTAATTCACAGATGTGTATAACTTTTGTTGATAATATTGGAGGCAGCAACCACCAGTTGTTTCTACTGCTGAAGGAAGGCATGTACTAAATTGCTTTGAGCCCTAAAATGCCAGTGTACTGAGGCAAAACTCTGGTCACCCCAGCCTAGCTGTGGCTGTGGCAAGACATAATATCTGCACATTATTAGGAGAAATCTACAACCAAACTCATCATTTCTGAAACATGTATTTTGTGTAGAGCCTTATCTGGACTCTAGGCTCTGGGGAAAATATTCAGTCCCATGCCTTAGAGAGCTTACAGACTAGCAGGAGATGACAATAATACTATGATTAAATTTCATACACCCACACACACACATATTAACACAGTCTTCATTTCATTGAACAAATACTTATTAAGCACCTGCTGTATACAGAGCTCTCAGCTGGGATTGAGAAAAGATAGAGTCCCTCCCTTCAGGGGGCATATAGTCTAATGGGGATGAGACAACTATCTCTTTCAGTGCCTTCTACTCCAATAGAATGAATGTTCATGATCAATGCATTTAATAGTTATAGAACCATAGAGTTTCAGAGTTGGGTGGGGAAAAGGTAGTTGTGCAACTTCAGTTGTATAACCCTGGCCAAATTGCTTAACCTGGATTGTCCTCAGTTTCTTCATCTGTAAAATGAGCTGGAGAAAGAAATGACAAACCAGTTTAGTATTTCTTGCCAGGAAAATCCCAAATGGTGTCACAAAGAGTTGGGCACAGCTGAAATGACTAAGCAGCATTTAACAGCTACTGAGTCTATCCCATACCCTCAAAAGAAATCTCTCTATAACACACTCAAGTGGTCATTCAGATTTTACTTGAAGACCTGTGGGACCAACTCCAGGTGTTCTGATCTCTGTCTTGGCCACTGGACCCAGATGGCTCTGGAGAAAGTGAGGCTGGTGACTTTGCACAGCCCTGCCTCACTTAAATCCAATTGATTTACATACCATGGCCTGATGTCATGGTCCTCTTCAAGAACTAAGGACAAAAAACAGCACCAAATTGAAGTTCTCCAGTGAGAGGGGGCCCACTCACCATTTCCCAAAGCAACCCATCTCACTTTGGGATAAATTTCTTTGTGAGAAAGATTAGAAAGCTTTTCCCTCCATCTAGCCTCAATTTACCTTTTTATGACTACTATCTATTACTGTTTATTCCATTGTCTGGGGCTAGACAGAATAGCCCTTCCATATAGGATTACTGTGTTATATTCAAACTGTATCGATTTGCTTTTCTACCCAGGCCCCCATAGCTTTGGTTAGAAGGAAGCAATATTTCACAAACCAAAGAAACCTTTTCATCTCTCTGACTCAAGCCCAAGGGCCAGTCCCTCTGTGGGCCATGCTGTCCCCGCAGGCCTGTGGCTACATGCTAAAAACCCAATTTCCCCTCTTGGCAAAAGCTTTCAAAAAACCATTAACTGACTTTAAAGAATACGTTTTCTGAATGTTTATGTACTTTATGGGAGCCAAGGAAAAGTCCTGGCCAAGTTCTGCCTTTTCTCTGACCCTGCGCTTTTGCTTCTGAAAACGTCAGATTTCCTGAAGATTTTTCCCTCCTGGTATTTCCATCTTGTCCCCGTTTTCATCATTATCTCCTCTAAGGTCATAAAGCTAAAACTGGATGCAACATAGGGATTGCCCAGTCCAACCCCCTCATTTTGCCTTCCTTTTACTCAGAGATTAGTACAATGCCTGGCACATGATGATAAATGTGCATTGACTGACTGTCTCCCAAAGAGATGGAGTAACATCTAAACATATGAAGCAGTTGAATCAGGATTTGAACTCAGATGCCCAGGATTCCAAATTCAACATTCTTTCTACTATAACAATTAATTCACCTACGAGCATTTACTGAGCACTTACCATGCCATCTGAGGAGGGCATTACTGCTTTGGGCAGGGATTCATGTTCCACACAGAATTGTAGAACCATTGAATTTGGTTGCTCTCTTATAGAGTCCTAGATATGGGAAAAGATCTCCATGAACATCTACTCCAAGCCATACAAAATTCCATTAAAAAACAAGCAAACAAAAATCCTAACACTGACTTAGTAAACTTTCATAACTGACAGGCCATGGTTTGGTGAAGGAAGAGAATCCCCATAACTAGAAACATTGTGACATTCTTAATGTATCCTTTTTGTTATGCATGCCTACTGCAGGAGTTAGGAGGACCTGAGTTCAAATATCACCTTAGACACTTGACACTTACTAGCTGTGTGACCTTAGGCAAGTCACTTAACCCCAATTGCCTCATCCTAGGTCATCTCCAGTCATTCCGATATCTGGTCACTGGATTCAGATGGAGGAGAAATGAGACTGGTGAACTGTGCAGCCCTTCCTCACTCAAAACAAAGTCAAGTGCAAGTCATGTCATTATTTCTCTGATGGTATGGTCTTGTTTGGCAACAAAGGATGAACACACGCACATTTAGTATATATATATATATAGCTTCTTCAGTATCCCAGTGGGTCCATGACCGGAGCCCAACTGCTAGTACTTAGTACATATTGCCTTTTCAATATCCCAATGGGTCCATGATCTCAACACCTTCCACTGGAGCAAATAGTAGCCCATCCCAGTCTTCTCATCCAATGTGTTGTCCATGACCTTCCTTAAATCTTCCGGAGAGGACCTATACAACATGCCAGAATCCTTCCTCTGGCCTTTTAAAAGTCTTTAGATAAATAGCATTCTATTTATTATATACAAACTCATTCTCTCTCTCTCTCTCTCTCTCTCTCTCTCTCTCTCTCTCTCTCTCTCTCTCTCTCTCTCTCTCACACACACACACACACACACACACACTCACCCTGTAATACATCAATTTCTTAGCTTTCTTCAAAGCTCTTTGCAAACACTACATGCAAATCCTATAGTTGGTCATGCTCCTCCCCCACCCTCCCCTGTTGGTTTGTATTTGTTTTGTATCTATTTAGGATAGACTTTGTATAAACATATGTGTGTACATTGTTTTCCATGGTAGAATATAAGCTCTTTGAGAGTGGAGAATATTTGGGAGGTTTTGTCTTGGTATCTTTAGCAGCTACTTCAGTGCTTAGCACATAGGAGGTATTAATAAATGATTTTGCTAATTGATTGTATGCTTGATCAGATTAGAGTGATACTGATATTTTCCATCTATTAACTCCCATTCTTGCTATATGGCTGACCCATCTTTTTTTTTTCAAGCACAAAAGTGAACGAGTGGTCTTCTGTCTTGAATTGATGCTACACTAAAAGTAGTACCATCCTTAACATTTTACCAATAATTATCAGCAACCTACAAGTTACTGGTACACGTCCTTAATGATGTCTTCCTTTTTTTTTATCCCCATCCTCCATAAATCCCAACTCAAAGTTAGCAATAACAATCACCCTATTATCTAATTATAGTATTTAAGACTATCATATAGTACAGGTCACACTCATCTCCCCTTTGCTATATTGGAGAATAACATGTTTATATTTATAGTAGGATCTTAAGTTAATAAACCTTCACTAAAGCCATCCTTTGCTACCCACTCATGGATCTTTGTTGACCCCACCATTCTCAAAGGCTCTGTTCTTTGATTCTAAACTCTGGCAGGTCCTGGCAAGCTGACGACTTCAAATTCAGGCCCACCCACGGACTGTGAGTTTATTATTTGATAACCAGCCTTGCCAAATTCAGAGAGACTCATTCAAAGAAGGTGGGCCACCAGCTGAAGAATTTTGCTTTTGGTCATGGTGAGTCTTATGTAGAACTTCTACTAAAGTATTAATATCTGCATTTCATAAATGAAGAAACTGACACCCTAAGAGATGAAATTGACTTATTCATGGCCACAGTCAGTCGGTCGGTTTCAGTCCTAGAATTCAAACTCACATCTCCCTGGGTTCTAAGACCAATTACCTTTATGTTATACCACATCATTTATGAAAAATCAGCCCTCCCAACTACCAGCCTAGTACCCATGGGCACATAACCACAAATATATAATGATGTCTTCTGTATCTTATGGTTTTATTCATACAGATATGGATAATTCACTGGAGTAAGGATGAAGTTATGTGTGTTAGTTCACACAGGATTTTTCTAAAAACTCTTTATTAAACAAATTTTTTTGTCTTTCTTTTTTATTATTTAGTTTTAGCATTCTTTTTTTTTTACTTTGAGTTCTAAATTCTCTGCGTCCCTCATGCCCTTCCCCACCTACTGAAAATGCAGGCAAAGTGATATCAATTAATTATACATAGGAAATCATGCAAAACATATGCCCATATTAGACATATCACTAAAAAAGCAAAAAAAAATAAAGCAAGAAAATTATACTTCAATTTGCACTCAGATTGATCAGTTCTCTCTCAGGAAGTGGATAGCACTTTTTCATCATGACTCACTTGGAATTGTCTCAGATAATTGTATTGATCAGAATAGCTAAGATTTTCATAGTTGATCATCATTACAACATTGCGCAACAGTGCACAGTGATCTCTCAGTTCTTCTCACTTCACTTTGCATCAGTTCATGTAAGTCTTTCTGTTTTCTGAAACCACTATCCCTTGTCATTTCCCATGGCACAGTAGTATCCATCACAATTATATGCCACAATTTGTTCAGCCATTCCTTAATTGGGCATCTTTCAAAGCCCAATTTTTTGCCACCACAAAAAGAGTTGCTATATAGTAAATCACATAAAGCAAAACACATCAATAAAATGTTCAAAAAAAGAAAAAAAAGAACTGCTATGAATATTTGTACATGTAGGTCATTTTTCCTCTTTCTTTGATCTCTTTGGTGGCATTGCTGGGTCAAAGGATATGTATGCACAGTTTTATAGCCCTTTGGGTATAGTTCCAAATTGTTTTGTCGAATGATTGGACTGGTCCACAACTCCACTGAATACCTATACATTAGAATACCTATTTTTCCTCATCCCCTACAGTATTTTTCATTCCTGATAAGTATAAGGTGGTATCTCAGAGCTGTTTTAATTTGAATTTCTCTAATCAATAGTGATTTAAAAGATTTTTTCATATGACTTTAGATAGCTTTGATTTCTTCTTTGGAAAACTGCCTGTTCATCTCCTTTGACTATTTATCAATTGGGGAATGGCTCTTATTTTTTGTAACCTTGACTTGGTTCCCTATATATTTGAGAAATAAGGATCTCATTGTTCTTCCAACAGTTCTATGATGTAGTGCTATTATTATCCTTATTTTACAGATGAGGAAACTAAGAGCAAGAGGTTAAGTGACTCACACAATAAATAGTACATGAGGCAAGATTTGATCTCAGGTCTTCCTGACTCCAAGTCCAACACTCTCTCATCTTCTGAACCACTTTGCTAGTGGTTAATATAGCATGTGGCTATACCAGACTGCCTAAGGGGTTCATGATACGCTCAAAAAATGTTAAGAACCCCTGTTTTGAGTCAATATTCCAATAATCCTAGATCTGGAAACTCATCTTTATGAGGATTTTGTCCAGCTCTGCCAAACATGATCCATCTACGCCTACTCATCCTGTCCTACCCTTCTTTGTGTTCTCCTATTCGTTCATCTCAGGGGTTCTTCCCAAAAGGCTATGGTATGGACTTTCCTTGAGTCTTTTTGTTTATTTTGTGGGGTTTTTTTTGCTTGTTTTTTGCTTTTGTTTGTTTCTTTTACCATTGAGAGTATCCAAATGACAGTTCTTCAAGCTATTCATCATTTCCTCTCTCCTCTCATTTCATAACTAGCTCTTGTTTAGTGATATCCCTTACTCATCTTCAAAATCCCTAGCATGTGGTGCATTATAATCTGGTTGTGTCCATCATGAACCTCACCATGGTCCCTCGGGTAAGTTTCAATGTCAATTCTATAGAGAATGTAGCACTCCATGACTTAAAAGTTATGTAACATCTCTGGAAGAGTGGGGATAAATATAGAAGCAGGGGTAGTGAAAGGGATAAAGATAGTGACATGATGTAATTCCCTTAATATAGAAACTCCCATATCTGGAAACTTCCTCTACCAATGTAAGTCAATGACTTCTGTACAACTTCTTACCTTAGAGAGTTATCTAGGGCACAAAGACATCCATTATGTGTCAAAGTCAGGATTTGAACTCTGGTCTTCCTAGCATCAAGGCTTGGTTTCTATCTATCATGCCTTACTACACCTCCACTGGAAGAGGATCAATATCATAAGATAGGTCCTTGATTCACAGAGAAACTTGGAGCCATTAAAAAGAACTTTTTCCCTAGATAATCCAGACTATTTTCATCCTCTTGTTCAATTTGGACCAGCTTCTTTCAGTTTCTATAACAAAATTTATATACAATTGTGTAATCCTTAATAGGTTTTCCATCCAACCAGGTATCATTGTCTGAACAAGATACATTATCATCTCCTTAATTTTTCCTGTGTGGATAGTTAGATCAAACTTTTTTGTGTGATTATGTATCTTATTTAGGGGGGTCTGGGATATGGCTTGATGAAATGAGCATAGTGTCATCTGCAACCAGGAATGTCTAAGAGAAGGATGTGATCTGGTGCAGTAGAAAGAGTTCCTGGTTTCTAATCCTAGCTCTTCCACTTACTGTTAATGTGATTCCAAGTGATTTACTTAGTATCTCTGAGCCTCTATTTCCAAATCCATACAAGTAATGTGGTGCTACATAGCATTATGGTCCCTTTAACTCTAAATCTATGATCTTATGACATAAGGGAAACCCAATTTGACTTGGACACTGGGCTGGCTGTCCTCCATGACAGTGACAAACATGATCCTCCTAATTTTACACATTCTGATATTGATCAGAGAGTCATTAAAAAGATTGTCTTCATTGTTATGTCTTTTGAGAAATCATATATATATATATACATATATATAATATAACTGTCAGAGGAAAGTCTTAAAGGTGGTATTTTGTTCTGTGAAATCAAATATAACTTTTAAACCAACTTTTGAGAAACCTGTTATAGTGAAAAGTTCCCATTTTCTAAAATAGTCAAGGTTTTCCTTAAGGTGATAAAGTTCAGTGATGAAAGGAATCTGAGTAATTTTCCAGTCCAATTCTTATTTTTCAGATGAGGAAACTGAGGTCTAACGACATGATTCCAACCCAGATTCCCTCCCCAACCCCAACACTTTTCACTTGATACAATGCTGTCTTAGGAAAGTAACCCCACTAAAAATTATATTTGAACCAATAGCTTGTGAAAATTAGGACTTGTATAGGGTGAAATGTGTATTCAGTCAAATGAAAAGATAGAGAAGAAGGAAGCAAAGAGATATAAAAACATCTCACAGAGACTGGGGATGAGGGAGGGCTAGAATGCCCAGGGTGTTATTGGAGGAGAATAGATCATCTAGGGAGAAAATAGCCCCTGCAGAGGGGGAGAGATTAAATGAGGTAATGGTGTCTGACTGTAAAGTTTATTATTTTATTAGTTTTAATAGAGGCTTAGATAAGCTAATAGCAGTAGGATTTACTTTGGAGATCAACAGTGAGGGCCTTATTGTTTATTATTGATAATAATACGATCAGGGAGTTAAGGAAATATCAACTCTCCTACAAGTACCTCTGGGGAACAGCCTGGATTAGGCATTTTCCCATGGGCGACCAGCCAGGCAGTTGCCTGGAATACACTCCCTCCCCAAATTGCTATGGAGTGGGAAGAGACCTTGGGTGTCATCCAACCCAATATCCTCATGTTATAGATGAGGAAACTGAGGTTGAGGCAGAAGAGACCTGCTCAAGGCCACACAGATAGGAAAATGGCAGAGTTGGGACTAACTCCAAGGTCAACACTTTGTCCGACACCAGCCCTACTCCTACCCCTCTCTTTATTCAAACCTCACTTCTGTAAGACCTTCCCTGAGCTCTTCACACCACACCTGGGTTGTTTACTCTGTGTGTGTGTCTATCATTCTCTCTACTTCTGTCTTTCTGTCTCTGTTTTCTTCCTCTCCCTCTCTATCTTTCTCTGCCTCTCTTATATTCACTCTCTCACTAGCCTCTTTTTTTCTGTCTTTCTTTGTCTATCTGTTCCTGCCCTCTTTTTCTTCCTTCCTTCCTTCCTTCCTTCCTTCCTTCCTTCCTTCCTTCCTTCCTTCCTTCCTTCCTTCCTTCCTTCCTTCCTTTTTCTTTCTTTCTTTCTTTCTTTCTTTCTTTCTTTCTTTCTTTCTTTCTTTCTTTCTTTCTTTCTTTCTTTCTTTCTTTCTTTCTTTCTTTCTTTCTTTCTTTCTTTCTTTCTCTCTGTAACTATCCTCTCTGTCTCTCTCTTTTAGTCTCTGATTCTCTTTATCTTTCTCCTTCCCCTCACTCTTTCACTTTCTTTGTCTCTGTTTGTCTCTGTCTTTCTATCATTCCCTCACTATCCTCTCTCTCTCTCTCTCTCTCCCCCCCCTCTCTCTCCCCCCATCATAACCATAAAATGAAAGAGTTTATCTAGAAGACCATAATAACAGCTCACATTTATGTAACATGTTGAAGGTTTGCTGAGATTTTTTCCTATGTTATCTCATTCAATGAATGACAACCCTGTAAGGATGGTGCTATCATTATCCCCAGTTTGAAAATTAAGGAACTGAGGTCAAGAGACTTGCCCAAGGTCACATGACTACCAAGTACCTGAAGTGAGATTCAAAGTCGGGTCCTTCTGACTCCAAGGCCAATGCTTCCTCCATTGCAACACCTGGTTGCCTGCCTTAGATGACCCGTAAGTCCTCAGCCAGCTCTAAATCTAGGACCATATGATCTGGGTACACATACCCCTAACCTTCCCCTTTCATCCTATTTCTCTTCCAGGATCTCAGAGAGATATGGAATGGCCTCTGAGTTCTCAGGGACTGTTCGTCCAGTTCAATCCAGTTCTGTTCCATTAAAGAAGTACTCAGAAAGCATCTTTGTACCAGACACAAAGGTTGGACTACAGATACAGAAGAAAATGGTGGGGTCCCTACCTTTCCTCAGCTAACACTCTACTGGAGGGTTAGAACATGTCCTCTGATCAACAGAAAATCATACAAAGTGATTTCTGAAGACAGACAAGTTGCAACCGGGAAGAGTCAGGAAAAAAAATCTTAGAAGGTATTGGACTTGACCTGAGGCTTGAGGGCACCAAAGGGCTCCAAAGAGTAAGTAAAAGTGAGTGAGAAGAGCATTCCAGGGGAATGAACAGGGGAACAGCCTGGGCAAAGACCTGGAGATGGAAGATGGAACAGGTTCAGGGGAACACAGAACATATAAGAGGGAATAATGTTTAAATGTTCATATAAAGTAGACAGGAACCAAATTTAATGTTTAAAATGCCAAACAATAAGGGAATGAATGGAACTTCTGGAGCAGAGGAATGGTATGGTCAGGAAGAACTATGCTTTAGGAGTGGGGAATATATGGCCTCAAGTGCGGTTCTTTGACTGAATTCAAACTTCACAGCCCTCTAGGTCCTCAAGTGCAGCCCTTAGATTCAGTCAAAGGGCTGCACTTGAGGACCTAGAAGGCTACATGTGACCTTGAGGCCACACGTCCCCACCTCTGGTAGGAATATCAATTTAGCATTTTGCCAAACTTAAAGTGCTATATCAATGTCAACTACTATTATCTTTACCAATATTAACTGTGCAGAACTAGCCATTGCATCGCCTCTCATCCTCAGTTTTCTCCTCTGTAAAATGGCCTCAGAGTCTATTTTACATATCCTCACTATGACTTTTGTAACCCAGTCAAGTGATTGTATAGGTCTCAGGTTCCCCATCCACAAAACCAAGGTTTGTTCTATGCTCCCAAAAAACACCTGAGGAACATGATCTAAAACCCTATCATGAAGTGGGGAAAACCCATTCCTGCTCCTTAGCAAAACCTCTTGGAAGAAGCAGAGCCTGTCCTTGGCAGAGATTGCCCTCAGACTGGGAAAACAAGGTTGATCATGTTTGGTATTAAAGGAGAGCCAGAGGCGGTCAGGGACTTTGTGAAGTCAGTCCTTGTTCAGGCCAGCAATTCCTAGGTGGTTGAGGATTTCCTGTTGAGCCTCAGCAGAGTCATACCCTCAAGACAAGGAAGGAGGTTGGGTCACCCCTGAACACAGTACTGGGAATTAATTCCAGATTCTCTGGCCCTCCCTAGGAGCCCTCCAAGAGTGCTGGCCAGGGTGCCAACCAGCCAACAGACTGTGCCCTGTGCCCCATCCAAGAAACTGCTCTATCCCAGGTTGTCTCTGGCTAGGGGATCCCCACCCCATCCCCCAGAAAGAATGACAGCCGAGAGTGATTTCCTTTAAAGCTGTGCCTCCTGGCTGGGTCCTCGTGTCAAACAAATAAAAACCAAAGAAACAGGGAAAGGCAAATTGGTATGAAATTAATGGGGTCATGATCTGGCTCTTCCCAACCGGAGCTATATAATTTTCTGCCTTTTATAAGAATTTCCCATGTGTCATTGCTTCCCTTGCCCTCTTCTCCCCCCACACCAAGGCCTTCCTTTTTGAACATGCACACACACACACACACACACACACACACACAGACATAATCTCTCATTTTCTATACCCTGGAACAAAGTTGTGATTTCCATCTATCCTCTGTTGTCATGGAAAGCTCCAAAGATACTCTAAGGAAAGGACTCTTCTTAGGAAAGCTGTGTCTAGCAGACAGCAGTACTGCCCAAGAGTGGCCAGTCCCAAGTTTGCTGGTCTGAGGCTGGAAGGATGAAATCTTAAAGGGCAAAAAAAGAGGATGACTGGTTAGGCAACAGCTGAATGAATGAATCAATGAATCCAGAAGTTGAGGCAGGGGTCCAAAATGGTGTTCACTATGCACTCAAAAACTATGAACATAATTCAGAGAAATTCGGAAAGATTCATATCAACTGATTCAGAGCAAAGTCAGTGGAACCAGGAAAACAATGTACCCATCTATAATAATGTGAATGATAGGAACAAAATCAAAACAACATTGAATGATATATAATGATATTAAGCAAGTATATCCTTGAAGTTTCACAGATTCTTAAAGTGTGAAGGGAAGCATAGCAGTCATCTAATGCTGCGATTTTCAACTTTTTCTGCATCATATACTCTTTTAGAAATCTAGTGAAGATTCTGGACCCCTTCTCAAAATGATTTTTGATGAATAAAATGAAAACATAGGATTATGGAGGAAAACCACTTATATTGAAATAGATATCAAAATATTTTAAGCGAAATCCAGGCCCTGTGTTAAGAACTCCTGATGTATTGGTTAAACATCTGCAAAGAATCCCCATTCTAACATACCTGAAAGGTGACTGTCCACAAATGACAAGTGGAAATCTTTGTCAAGATGTCCAAGGAGAAGGAAGCCACCATTTTTGGATAGCACTAACCATTGCCAGGCCTGGAAGACTTATCTTCCTGAGTTCAAATCTGGCCTCAGATACTTACTAGATGTGTAACCCTGGTAAAGTCACTTCACCCTGTTTGCCTCAGTTTTCTCATCTGTAAAATGAGCTAAATGGGGAGGTGGTGGAGCCAAGATGGTGGAGTAGAAAGACTCACATATGCTAGCTCCGAACCCACAGCCCATATATTTCCTCCAAGAAGAACTCCCCTACAAATTCTAGATCACTGCAAGGCATGCAGAAACACAGTGGAAAAGATTTCCATTCCAGAGAGCCCTGGAGAGCCATCCCCAGGATCCATCGCACCCCGGAAAGCAGAGCCCACCCCTGCCCTGCCCTGGCCGGCTGACCCACAGGAGCAGATCCGAGCAGGCTTCAGGGACAAAACCTCTGGTGGCCGGGAAGGTCTCTCCGCCCACAGATGCTACAGGTCAGTGAGAGAGACTTCTAGGC
The DNA here is from genome assembly GCA_023548195.1 of Bettongia penicillata ogilbyi. Lineage (NCBI taxonomy): Eukaryota > Metazoa > Chordata > Mammalia > Diprotodontia > Potoroidae > Bettongia > Bettongia penicillata. Next base: position 865,534 of record JAJHZJ010000649.1, read on the forward strand.
TGGCCGAGGGGGGAGTGGGGTGTCTCTGTGGCTTGGGCCCCCTCGGGAGGCAGCAGCAGAGGCAGTGTCAACCAGGACTCCCCGAGCCGGCAGGATCTTCATTACTGAAGGTCTCTGCATAAATCACCTGAAGGAGCTGAGACTGGGAGGTGGCCCTGCCCCCACCCCTGCCCCATTACTGAAGGTATCTGCATAAACCCCCTGAGGGAACTGAGCCTGGGAGGCGGCCCTGCCCCCACCCAAGCACAAGAACTTAAGCTCACATTGAGTAGCAGCTGCTCCCACCACAGATAGCCCTGAGACTGGGAAGCAGCATTTGAATCTCAGACCCCAAGCACTAGCTGAGTGGATCTAGGAGGGGGTGGACAGGAATCTCAGAAGTCAAGTAACTGGCTGGGAAAATGCCCAGAAAAAGGAAGCAAAATAAAACCACAGAGAGCTATTTTGATGGGGTGCAGATGTTCCCACCTTTCAATTCTGATGACGAGGAAATATTCTTACCATCAGGGAAAGACGTGGAGGGCAGGGCCTCTGTATCCCAGATGCCCCAGGTGGATGTTCGGTGGCCTCAGGCCATGGAAGAGCTCAAAAAGGATTTTGAAAAGCAAGTTAGACAGGTGGAGGAAAAACTGGGAAGAGAAATGAGAGAGATGCAAGAAAAGCATGAAAAACGGGTCAATACCTTGGTAAAGGAGACCCAAAAAAATGCTGAAGAAAATAACACCTTGAAAAATAGGCTCACTCAATTGGCAAAAGAGGTTCAAAAAGCCAATGAGGAGAAGAATGCTTTCAAAAGCAGAATTAGCCAAATGGAAAAAGAGGTTCAAAAGCTCAATGAAGAAAATAGTTCTCTCAAAATTAGAATGGAACAGATGGAGGCTAATGACTTTAGGAGAAACCAAGAAATCTCCAAACAAAACCAAAAGAATGAAAAAATGGAAGAGAATGTGAAATATCTCATGGGAAAAACAACTGACCTGGAAAATAGATCCAGGAGAGACAATTTAAAAATTATGGGACTACCTGAAAGTCATGATCAAAAAAAGAGCCTAGACATCATCTTCCATGAAATTATCAAGGAAAACTGCCCTGACATTCTACAACCAGAAGGCAAAATAAATATTGAAGGAATCCATTGATCACCACCTGAAAGAGATCCAAAAAGAGAAACTCCTAGGAACATTGTGGCCAAATTCCAGAATTCCCAGGTCAAGGAGAAAACATTGCAAGCAGCTAGAAAGAAACAAATCCACTATTGTGGAAATACAATCAGGATAATTCAAGATCTAGCAGCTTCTACATTAAGGGATCGAAGGGCATGGAATAGGATATTCCAGAAGTCAAAGGATCTAGGGCTCAAACCAAGAATCATCTACCCAGCAAAACTGAGTATAATACTTCAGGGGAAAATATGGTCTTTCAATGAAACAGAGGACTTTCAAGCATTCTTGATGAAAAGACTAGAGCTGAAAAGAAAATTTGACTTTCAAACACAAAAATGAGAAGAAGCATGAAAAAGTAAACAGCAAGGAGAAGTCATAAGGAACTTACCAAAAGTGAACTGTTTACATTCCTACATGGAAAGACAATATTTGTAACTCTTAAAACTTTTCAGTATCTGGGTAGTTGGTGGGATTATACTCACACACATACACACACACATGTATACGCATGCATCACACATACACATATGCACGCACACACAGAGACAGAGCACAGAGTGAATTGAATAGGATGGGAACATATCCTAAAAGAAATTAAGGTAAATGATGAGAGAGAAATGTAGTGGGAGGAGAGAGGGTGAAATGGAATGTGGTAAATTATCTCTCATTCAAGAGGCAAGCAGGAGACTTTTTAATGGAGGGAAACAGAGGAGAGCTGAAAAAAAAAAACCAAGAAGTTTACCCTCATCACATTCAATTAAAGGAAGGAATAAAATGCACACTCATTTTGGTATGAAAACCTATCTTACAATACAGGAAAGCGGGAGAGAAGGAGATAAGCAAGAGGGGGGGATGATTGTAGGGAGGGCAATGGGAGGAGGGAGCAATTTGAACTCAACACTTCAGGAGGGACAGGATCAAAAGACAGAATGGAAACAATGGGGGCAGGATAGGATGGAGGGAAATACAGTTAGTCTTACACAACACGACTATTATCGAAGTCATTTGCACAACTACACAGATATGGCCTATATTGAATTGCCTGCCTTCCCAAAGGGAATGGGTGGGAAGGGAGGGATGGGGAGAATTTGGAACTCAAAGTTTTCGGAACAATTGTTTAGTATTGTTGTTGCTACTAGGAAATAAGAAATACAGTTAATGGGGAATAGAAAGTCATCTGGCCCTACAGGACAAAAGAGAAGATGGGGACAAGAGAAGGGAGGGATGATAGAAGAGAGGGCAGATTGGTGATAGGGAAAATTAGAATGCTCGTTGTATTGGGGTGGGGGAGGGGAGAAAAGGGGAGAAAATTTGGAACCCAAAATTTTGTGAAAATGAATGTAAAAAGTTAAATATAAAAAAAATGAGCTAAATGGCCAACCACTCCAATATCTTTGCCAAGAATACTTCAAATGAAGAGTCAGACAAGACTGAAAAACAGCTAGAAAAATATAACTGTTAGAAAGTTTTAGTTTTTTGTTTTTTTATTTTGTTTTGTTTCCTTGATAGCAAGACTAAATTTGTCTGAAACTTCATCCCATTGCTCCTGGTTGATCTGTATTCAATTTCATTTTACTAAACTCATCCTGGGACTCCAACCTGTGAAGAGATTTTTGGATCCTAGCTCTTTCATTCAATGTGTTAACTCCTTCTCCCAGCCCTATCACTTGAAAATTTGATGAGTATGCCAATTATGTTTTAAGCAAGCCATTGATAAAAATGTTAAACAGTCCAGGAGCAAGAGGAGATGCCTGGGGAGTATTCCACTGGAGACTTCCTGCCATGATAGTATTAAACCATTAACAACTACCCTGTAAGCCAACATGTCTTGAATCCATCTAATTGTATTATCGTCTACTCCACATCTTTCAATCTTCTTCATAAGAAGGATATCTTTATCAAAAGCTTCACAGCCTCTTCATCATCTACTAATTTGGGAGTCCTTTCAGAAAAAAAAAGGAAATGAGATTAGTCTGGCATGGCTAGTTCTTGATGAAGTCAGGTTGGCTTTTTGTAAGCAGATGTTCACCAAACATCTCCTTTATGATATGTCCTACAGTTTGGGCAGGTATAGAAGTCAAGCTCAATAGCCTATGGTTTGCAGTGGTCCATTCTCTTCCCTCTTTTTGAAAATCATGACATTTGTTCACTTGTCCTTTGGCATCTCTTTCACTTTCCACAATCTTTGTTGTATATTACCGACTGGCTTGGCAGTCACTTCTGCTGGTTCTGTAAGGGTTTATGTCAGGGGTACGCTAGAGCAATCTCCAATCAGCTCATGAAGAAATGGTTAAATTTTAAGCATGAGCTTTTACTCCCTTGGAAATCAGAAAACATTACAAACGAGGGTTCGGTTTATTGTTTTGTTGATTGTCTAGACTTTTTAAAAGTGACGGAGAAAATGTTAACAATACAGATTAAACTTTAAAGTGTGTCATGCTTTTTGTAGAGCCAGGTATTAAACATTTACCAGCACACTCCTGCTTTGGTTCAACTTGGCTGGGTGTCTTGAATTCCTCAAGAATAACTAGATGCGCTCTTACTATTTTCTTACTTATCTTGGGTATCATCTCCCTATAAGTCATTTTTGTTCTCTCATTTCAAGTGTAAAGGTCATTCTCCTTGGCAAAGAAAATAGAAGCAAAATTAGAATTGAGCAGATCTGCCTTCTCTCTGTAACAGTTGCCATTGTCCCATCTGCCTCAAACAAAGGCCCTTTCCTTCATTTGATTCTCCATTTTCCTCCACTGTAGCATAAAAATAAAGGCAAACAAAAAAGTTGTTGTCTTAGCTTCTCTACAGAAAAATGAGAAAATCTATCTACTTCCTTTCTCTGTAGAAGTGGGAAGCTTTGGGTGTGGATATGTTCAGCCACATTTGATGCACTGGTTGTATTTGTTAAATTAATCTTCCTATTTAAATTTTTTTTTTGTTATAAAGAGTAACTTTGAAGAGGGAAGAAAAGTAGGTGATATAAAAACAAGATGTAAACAAAACTTTTAAATCAAAACAAAATGAAGAAATACCCAGGAAACCTTGAGGATGTTTCCAACAAATGGATCCCAAAGGTTAATTCAATTGAACTCTCTAAAGTCTGGGCTTTCCTGACAAGTGAGGTCCATGGTAATAGTTGCTCCAAGAGTTGCCCAAGGATATTCTGGTTCGGACTTCCCTGATAAATGTTGCCCTGCCAGATTAGCTCCTCTAGTTTTAAAGGTCGCCTTGGATCTAGAAATATTCCATTTCAAGATTATGTGAGTGAATGAGAGAGCCTAGAGGAAAGCAGAAATTTCCTGGGAGCAAGAGGCCAAGGCCCCCAGACTTCTTAGAATAGCTCTGATCCTCTGAGGGTGGAGCAAGGTCCATGCATAAAGTGTGTCCTTCCACCCTTTCATTCATGGAAACAGAAAGACCAGCACTGAGAGAGACAATATGATTTAATGGAGAGCAGGTCACAGCCTCCTAGACTGGACTTGGACCAGTTAATCCTGCCTCTGAGACATGGTGGCTATGTGACTTTAGGTGAGTCTCACTGAAAATAAGTCATCCAATATGGTGGATGATCCTATTGTATTTTGGTGCCACTAGGAAATAAATTTTCATCTGACTTTTCACAGCCAGAGGAGCTGACTGCTGCACTTCCCAGTTTAACCCACTCAAATCATTACTCTTAATTACCCCCAAAACCAGACATTTAGTGTTCTGTTTGACATTGAAAGCCCCTTTATAACCTATCCTTATTCTGCACCTTTATCATTGTTGCACATTAACTCCCTTTATAATAATCTTTAGCTCAATCAGACTGGTCTTCTTTCTATTGCTTACATATGTAAGTATATCTCCTACCTCTGGGCTTAGCTCTGGCTCTCTCCCATACCTGAAATGGACTTTCTCCTCACTTTTACCTCATAGACTCATACCTAGCTTCCTTCAAGGTTAAGCTCAAGTACTTTCTTCTGCAAGAGGCCTTTCTTGATTCCCCTTTGCTGCTAGTATCTCCTCCTTCCCCCACCTCAAATAAATACTTTAAGTTGTATACAGTTAACAGGAACAAATATAGTTTTAAGAACAACTTTGAGTAATTAAATAATTTTGACTATTACAAATACCCTTTTTTTGTCCTTTAATTTGTACACAAATCAGGTTAAAATGAGGCAGAGATGCATGAAGTTGTCAGCCTTACTATTCTCCAGAGTCATCACAGTCCAGTGGTAGGACAGAGTCAAGATGACTGGTGATAGCTGATGTTGCAGTGTATGACCTTGGCATCTTTGATGTGTAACCAAACTCCATCACCCCACAGCACCTGCTTCAGCTGTCTTCACAGCTATTGAAATTGTCCTCATTCACTCATTCCATCAGAGGAAGTTTTCATATGCTTGGGGTAGACATCCCACTAACTCATTAATGGGTTTGAACCCCTCAGTTACCCTCAACCTGGCTTAACCAGTCTGTTTAAATGATTTACTGGAGTGTGGCCACTGCTCATGATACAGGTGTGCTCAGGGAAGGCTGGCACCTCTGGTATGAGGGCTGCAAAGCCCTTTTCAAGACTGATTTCCACCTTTGGTGTCCACCTGTTCCACCTATGTCTCTCTTGTGGCTCCAAGAAGCTGTATAAATACCCATATTAATTGCAAGAAACCAATAAAGGAAGATGCTATTTGAATCCAGAGAAAGAACTGATAAGTAGAATTATATAGAGATTGATTTTACACACACACACACACACACGTACACATACATAGCTATAGATATGCATCTGATGGTAGCCATCTGGGGGAGGGAAAGGGGAGAAAAAAACAAAATAAATTTGTATAATTTTATTATGTATTTAAAGGAAGAGCAAGTTGTTCGTAATAGATTTGCAGTTTCATGTGCAATCATCTTGTTTAATTCTACTATGCTATGGAAATGCTTCTTTTATTTCATAAATTAAAAATAAAATAAACAAAATTATAGATATAAGTGCAAGTTTGTAGATAGATGGGCAGACAGATAGATATGTAGATACTATATGTCTTTCTTAGATATATAAATTATAAACTCTTTGAGGACAGGGGATGCTTCATTTTTCATAGAAAATATCCCCAGCAACTAGTACAGTGTTTGGCACATAGCAGATGTTTAATATATCATTAGAGATCTAGGGCTATCCAATCCCCCAATTTTATTACCAACTGATTGATTAGTCCCAAAGGACTGGAAAAGGGAGCATATCAATCCCTCCTTTTTATGTTTCCTGCTATTTCTTGCTATCTTCTAACATAATTCTTCCAAAACTTCTCAGTCAACCATGGTGGAAATTAAGATCCCTTCTTTAGATACCAAAGAACAAAGAATTGTTTCAAAAATTCATTCCTCCATATCGCGTCCTACATGGTTTTGGTTTTTTGAATTGGAAGGGATGAGGAAAGAATTGTTTTGGAACCAAGCCCATCACAATCCCCCCTCTCCCAATTTCCAAAAATGTTTGTAGTCAACTGCCGTTTGTTTGAAGGACTGGTTATCGAACTTCTATATTTTTCGTGGTCCAAGGGTTGTTCTGTACACTTGCAATAGAACCTGAATTTACTGACTTGGAGACATGTGCCCAATCTACGAGGATGACTTTTTAAAGATCAGGAGTTAAATCAGATGCTTCATAGAAAGCCCTGAGACAACAGAAGGAAGCAGAGACACCTCTGGTTATAAAGCATGACTGTGTTGTGAAAACGCATAATAGAACAGTAATATTGTTTTTTCCTCCTCTTTACTCTGAATATATCTTTTGTGTAAGTAGTTATTTTCATTTAGAATGGTGAGCTCCTTGAGGCCAAGGACTCTGTATTTTGTCTTTCTTTGTATCAGTACTTATCAAAGTGCCTGGCATATGATAAGAGCATAATGAATACTTGCTGAGCTGTTGATTTCACATGGAGAAATCCTTTGCTAGATCGTAACACCTTGAAAATGAAGGTGATTTCTAGCCTCACCTTCCTTATCTGTAAAATATGGAACCCATCCTCAGAACTGTGTGTTCATCCTTTGTTGCCAAAGAAGACCATGCCATCAGAGAAATTATGACATGACTTGCACTTGACGTTGTTTTGAGTGTGGGAGGGCTGTGCAGGTCACCAGCCTCACTTCTCTACAGCCATCTGAATCCAGTGACCAGATATTCATCAGGATGACTAGAGATGACCCAGGATGAGGCAACTGGGGTTAAGCGACTTGTCCATAGTGAGTGTCAAGTGTCTGAAGTGAGATTTGAACTCAGGTCCTCCTGACTCCTGCACTGGTGCTCTATCCACTGCACCACCTAGTGAGTATCAAATGAGATAAGTGGTCTTCAAATATTAAAGTTCAATGGAAGAAAGAACCATTGAGAAGTACTCAAGTGCCACTTTCTAGAACTTCCCTCTTCTCCCCAGTTCTTAATGTTCCACCATCATCCAAATCGCTTTGTATTTATTCTCCAAATATTTCATAATATTTCTGTCTAGATGTTGCTAGATAGGACTATAAAACAGTTGAAACCCAGACTCTGCAGGGACTGTCACTTCAAGACAAGACAAGATAATAAGTGACTCTGTTATTAACTTGATATATGACTTTGGCCTAATCATTTGCTTCTTCAGGACCTATACTTTTTCTTCTTTGAAATAATGGAGTCTTGGGGGTGGAGCCAAGATGGTGGAGTAGAAAGACTCACATATGCTAGCTCCAAACCCACAGCCCATATATTTCCTGCAAGAAGAACTCCCCACAAATTCTGGAGCACTGCAAGGCACGCAGAAACACAGTGGAAAAGATTTCTGTTCCAGAGAGCCCTGGAGAGCTGTCCCCAGGGATCCATCACGCTCCAGACAGCGGAGCCCACCCCTGCGCTGCCCTGGCCACACGGCCCCAAAGGAGCAGATCCGAGCAGGCTTCAGGGATGGAATCTCCGGCGGCCAGGAAGGTCCCTCCACCCACAAATGCTACAGGTCAGTGAGAGAGATGTGTGGGCTGGCTGAGAGGGAGCATGGTGTCTCCATGGCTCGGGCCCCTTCGGGAGGCAGTGGCAAAGGTAGAGGCAGAGGCAGTGGCAGAGGCGGCCTGGGACTCCCAGAACAGCAGGCAGAAGTTCAGGGCCATTACCGAAGGTCTCTGTATAAACCCCCTGAGGGAACTGAGCCTGGGAGATGGCTCTGGCCCCACCCGCCCCATTACTGAAGGTCTCTGCATAAAGCCCCTGAGGGAACTGAGCCTGGGAGATGGCCCTGCCCCCACCCCAGCACCAGAACTTAAGCTCACATTGAATAGCAGCCCCACCTGCCGCAGAAAGCCCATTTGAATCTCAGACCCCAAGCACTAGCTGGGTGGATCTAGGCAGGGGTGGACAGGAATCTCAGAAGTCAAGTAACTGGCTGGGAAAATGCTGAGAAAAGGGAAGAAAAATAAGACTATAGAAAGGTACTTTGATGGGGTACAGATGTTCCCGCCTTTCAATTCTGATGACGAGGAACTATTCTTACCATTAGGGAAAGACATAGAAGGCGGGGCCTCTGTATCCCAGACATCCCAGGTGGATGTCCGGTGGGCTCAGGCCATGGAAGAGCTCAAAAAGGATTTTGAAAATCAAGTTAGACAGGCGGAGGAAAAACTGGGAAGAGAAATGAAAGAGATGCAAGAAAAGCATGAAAAACGGGTCAATACTTTACTAAAAGAGAACCCCCCCAAAAAAAATGCTGAAGAAAATAACACCTTGAAAAATAGGCTCACTCAATTGGCAAAAGAGGTTCAAAAAGCCAAAGAGGACAAGAATGCTTTCAAAAGCAGAATTAGCCAAATGGAAAAAGAGGTTCAAAAGCTCACTGAAGAAAATAGTTCTCTCAATCTTAGAATTAGAATGGAACAGATGGAGTCTAATGACTTTCTGAGAAACCAAGAAATCACCAAACAAAACCAAAAGAATGAAAAAATGGAAGAGAATGTGAAATATCTCATTGGAAAAACAACTGACCTGGAAAATAGATCCAGGAGAGACAATTTAAAAATTATGGGACTACCTGAAAGTCATGATCAAAAAAAGAGCCTAGACATCATCTTCCATGAAATTATCGAGGAAAACTGCCCTGAGGTTCTACAACCAGAGGGCAAAATAAGTATTGAAAGAATCCATTGATCACCGCCTGAAAGAGATCAAAAACAGAAACTCCTAGGAACTTTGTGGCCAAATTCCAGAATTCCCAGGTCAAGGAGAAAATCTTGCAAGCAGCTAGAAAGAAACAATTCCACTATTGTGAAAATACAATCAGGATAACTCAAGATCTAGCAGCTTCTACATTAAGGGATCGAAGGGCATGGAATAGGATATTCCAGAAGTCAAAGGAACTAGGACTCAAACCAAGAATCACCTCCCCAGCAAAACTGAGTATAATACTTCAGGGGAAAATATGGTCTTTCAATGAAACAGAGGACTTTCAAGCATTCTTGATGAAAAGACCAGAGCTGAAAAGAAAATTTGACTTTCAAACACAAGAATGAGAAGAAGCATGAAAAAGTAAACAGCAAAGAGAAGTCATAAGGGACTTACCAAAGGTGAACTGTTTACATTCCTACATGGAAAGACAATATTTATAACTCTTAAAACTTTTCAGTATCTGGGTAGTTGGTGGGACCACACACACACATACACACACACACACACACACATACATGCGTGCATGCACACACACATACACACATGCACGCACATACAGAGACAGAGAGTACAGAGTGAATTGAATAGGATGGGACCATATCTTAAAAGAAATTAAGGTAAATGGTGAGAGAGAAATGCAGTGGGAGGAAAGAGGGTGAAATGGAATGGGGTAAATTATATCTCATTCAAGAGGCAAGCAGGAGACTTTTTAGTGGAGGGAAAAAGAGGAGAGCTGAGAAAAAACACAAGAAGTTTATCCTCATCACATTTGACTAAAGGAAGGAATAAAATGCACACTCATTTTGGTATGAAAACCTATCTTACAATACAGGAAAGTGGAGGAGAAGGAGATAAGCAGGGAGGGAGGGATGATGGAAGGGAGGGCAATGGGAGGAGGGAGCAATTTGAACTCAACACTTGGGGAGGGACAGGATCAAAAGATAGAAGAGAAACAATGAGGGGCAGGATAGGATGGAGGGAAATAACAGTTAGTCTTACCCAACACGACTATTATCGAAGTCATTTGCAAAACTACACAGATAGGGCCTATATTGAATTGTCTGCCTTCCCAAAGGAAATGGGTGGGGAGGGAGGGATGGGGAGAGTTTGGAACTCAAAGTTTTATGAACAACTGTGTAGTATTGTTGTTGCTACTAGGAAATAAGAAATACAGTTAATGGGGAATAGGAAGTCATCTGGCCCTACAGGACAAAAGAGAAGATGGGGACAAGAGAAGGGAGGGATGATAGAAGAGAGGGCAGATTGGTGATAGGGAAAATTAGAATGCTCGGTGTATTGGGGTGGGGGGAGGGGAGAAAAGGGGAGAAAATTTGGAACCCAAAATTTTGTGAAAATGAATGTAAAAAATTAAATAAATAAATTTTTATAAAAAAAAAAAAGAAAGAAAGAGTGGAGTCTTTCCAGGTCTTTAACTTAAAAAGGTCAAGGTCTTCCACTGTATCCAGGGGCATCACTAGTCCTTCTGACCTATGTCTTGCCAATGGATTCCAATGATTCTGGAGGAAAGAGTGAGTGTGATGGCTTCGCACAGCTCTGCCTCAATTAAATCCATTTGACTTACAAGTCAAGACATCACCCTTCTCATGTCATTGGTCCACTTCAAGAGTGAAGGATGGTCAGTAGCAACAACACAGATGTTGAACTATATAATATATGAGCTTGAAAGTTCCTTATGGCTCTGAAGTTCTATGCTTCTGGGTAACCTTTTGGCATAAGAATGCCCTAACTTGGCCCTACAAGAGCAATGGTTATCCCTTCTGTGTTGGTTAGCCTCGTCCCTTTTCTTAATTTTAAAATAGCAATTGGGAGGGCCAAGTCCTCCTATCCTCACCACAGGTTACTGTCATGTAGATCTAGAGATAGGAAGAACTCATGGACAATCTAAACCAATTTCTTCATTTGACAGATGAATAAGTTAAGTTAAATAAATAGGTATTTATTAAGTATTTAATATGTGTCAGACACTGACTCATAAAATACAGCAGAAAGACAGTCCTGCCTTCAAGGAGCTTACCTTCTAATGAGAGAATATAATACATAAAAGGGAACTGAAAGGCTGGGGGAGGGAAGTAAAAAAGATGAAGGTAGCAAGAGAAAGTCCTGGAGGAGAGTCAGGCTAGCAGCATGAAGAAAGAAAAGACATGACTTCCTTAAAATGGAAGATCTAGGAGGAACCACCCAACCAACCATCATTAAGGGGCTGCAAGACAGAGGGTACGTCTCATGTGGAAAGTCCAATGGTGGAGAGCTTCTAGGATGACAAAATTTCTGGGGCATAGTGTGGTGTCAAGAGTACAGCCTGTAAAGGAAGAAGCTGAGGCCCTTGGAAGTTCTAATTATTTGTTCCAAGTCAAACAGATAGTGAATTTCAGAGGTAGCATCTGAACTCAGGACCTCTAGCTCCAAGATCAATGCTCTTTGCAATTTGTCATCTCAATATGAAGGAGTCTGGAAACAGTTATTTAAGATGCTGACTCCATGTTAACCATTCTCTTCTGACCTTTCAGTGCCTTCAGATTAATAGTAGCTGAAATTTATGCAGTCCTTTGAATTCCATAAAGCATTTTACACATGTTATCATTTGGGTTCCTGAACAATTCTATCCAAGGAGATGTTGTGATCTCCCTTTTCCAGATGAGGAAACCAAGGCTTTAAGAAATGACTTGCTAAGAAGTCGGATTTGAACCCAGGTCTTGTTGAGTTCCAAGCCCAGCATGCCCACCACTACACCCAGCCATCTCCCCTAGGACTATCTCCATCTCCTTTCTCTACCTTGGCTTTTGGTAGAGTGCTGTATTCCTGAGTTGGTTTCTCCATTTGCACCTGGGGATTTTTGGTTGGTCTCCGAGGTTCAGTTCCCAGTCTTTGGCCAATGACTTCCTTTGATTGGTTGGAGAAAGCTGCTGTTCTTCTAATTTCAAGGCTCTGCTTAGGAGATGTGGGGTCTTAGGGTTTAGTTGTTACCTGACTCATGCTTAAAATACTTGGCTGCTCTGGAATCTCTAAAAATAAACAAACAAATGTGATTTCTAAGCTTTGGCCGTACTCAGTGTTCCTCCACTGTCAACAAGGCCTGCTGGCTGAATTTTTTGTCCCACAGAGAGTTATGCTCTCCATAGGTCATTGGTCATATGCACCAGATTCTCACCTCAACAATTCCCACATCTTAGTGATGGTTTCTTAGAAGAAATATGGAAGTGTAGCATCACTACGTGGTTTATAGTAACCATTAAAAATAATTATTACTCTCCAGCTCTTTCACACACTAGCTGTGTGACTGTGGTCAGGTCAGGTCAACTTGCAAAGACTCAGTATCACCGTCTATAAAATGGAAATAATAATGGGGGTACTACCTTCCTAACAGAGGTATAGTACTTTGTAAACCTTAAAGCTTTATTTGAATGCAGGTGGTTTTATTTTCATTATTATGATCTGTTTGGCATTGGACTAGACCTCAGTTTTGCCATCTTCAAAATGAGGGGGTTGAACAAAACACCTATTTTAATTCTAAACCTATAAACCTATAAGAGAAATTAAACAGTGGATTGCTAAGGCAAATCAATTCAATTCAATATTTATTAAGTCCCCATGGTATGCAAGATCCTATATTAGGCTCTGGGGTGGAGGGTTGGGGCGGTAGAGAAGAGCCATGTTAAAAATGCTGTGGTGATATGTGGAAGTAATCTTAGGTTCAATTTAGAAGGGAAAAATCACCATTATAGTACAGAAGGCAATTGGTTCACCAGGGATCAAGACAGGGAAGAGAAGAAAGGAGAACCTAAAAAACAACTTAGGGATCCAGGGAATAAAGGTCACAGAGAGGACGAAGAGCGAGATTTGGAGTTACTGAGCCAAGGGAGAGGTGGAATAACAACAGATTATGATCAGATCAAAGAATTTCAGAGCTCATAACTTATGGGTGATGACAGGATCAAGGATAGGACCATCGCCATGTGTAGCTGTGATCTAGTGGAAGAGTAAGCACAATATGGGAATTGAGTATGTTGAGGAGGTGGGAGCTTAGAATATTCGAAAGAATATTAAAATGTATGTCAAAGTTCACTAGCATAAGGGTTGGCGTTGGGGAGTAAAACTTTGAGGCAGCCTCTGAATTCATCAAGGAAAGAAAGAGAGTATAGACAGCAACAACTAGAAGCTTGACTGAGTGATAAATATGTATTGAGTGAACCTAGAAGGAGGAGAAATTACAGAAGGATTTCTGAAAATGGCAATGGGGCCAAGGAGTTGTCCAACCTCCCATCATGACAAAAGACTTTAGGTGAATGAGTAAAAGAAAGTTCAACCAGGGATGGAAAAGGCCTCCAGGAATTCTGTAACATCTGGAGAAAGCTGCATCTCAGTGAGAACCAAAAGATGTAAAAATCTAGATACAACCAATCAATAAACATTTATGAAGCACCTACTATGTGATAGATGCAGTGCTAAGTGCTAGCAATAAGATAAAAGACAGTCCTCATGGAGCTCAGGATCTAATGGAAGAGACAACAGCAAATAAATGTGTACAAACAAGCTATGTACAGGACATACAATTGAGAGAGGGAAAATTCTAGAATTAAGAAAGACTGAAGAAGGCTTCCTGTAGAAGAAGAGATTTTAGTTGGAACTTAGAAGATACAAGTTGTATACAGATTATTGGTGGTACTCTGAAAGGGAGAGGTATTAATTAATAGCAAAGAAGACTGGAAGAAGCCTCTGCAAAAGGTGGGATTTGAGGGTCCTTAAAGGAATCTAGTGAAACAAAGGGGTAGAGGTGATGGGGACTATTCTGGGCATGGAAAGGTGGGAAATGCAAGGTCTATGCAAAGATCTGCAAATAGACCAGGGTCACTGAGTCAGTGAGGGAAGGAAGTAAGGCAGGAGAAGGTTGAAAGCATAGAAAGGATAGGGGTTAGACTATAAAGAGCTTTAAATAGAAAACAGAAGGGTTTCCATCTGGTTCTGTGGGTAACAGGGAGCTATTGGTGCTCCTTGGGTAGGAGTCATCACATAATGATGTCTATATTGAAGGCTGAATGGAGCAGCATGGGAAGGGACTTAGGTTGTGCCATATTGCCAGACACAGTCAACAAGTCTGCAAGGGCAAATAAAAATGGGTCACAGAGACTCTTCCATGGCTCAGCCAGTCAGTGGCAGTCTGTCCATGTGCATCACAGTTAGGGACACGTGAGAAACTGTATTCATAGAGCATAGACACCAGGTATCATTTTACCAGGTACATCCTTAGCTGAGGAAGAAGGAAGGAGGGAGGGAAGGAGGGAGAAAAAGAAGGGAGGAAAGGAAGGAAAGAGGGAAGGAGGAAAGGAAGAAAGGAAGAGAGAAGGAAGAAAGGCAACCCAATATCTGTAGACTGCATTAGTAGTACATCAGCCTCTTCAGATGGCCAACTCCATTTCAGTTTCAAAGCAAAGTCCCTCCAGCCCAAGGCTGATGATTTGGCTATTCCACCCTTTCCCCTCCAGCCTCCCCCAACACACCCCCTTTCTCTGCTCTGGCCCTATCACTAAGTGATAGTCAGCACATGTTCTGCTTTCGAAATCACTGGGTGTGCTCAGAAAGTTTCCCAGGGGCCTTGAGGATCAGGCCAATCCACTGGATCCAAATCCTTTATCTGTTGGTCTCTGGCCATCAGGGCAGACCAAGCTCAGCTTCTGGGGGAAACTCTCCTTTTAAAGCCCAGGGCCTTCCCCTCTCAAAGCATTCAGGTTCCAGGGATATGACCCCTTGGACATGGGTCTTTACCGTTCCTTTTCCTGGGTCTGACTTCTCTCTCTGCGCTCCCCCCACCCCCTGCTCTCTCCCAGGTCTCTGCAAAAGTTCCCATGCCAGCCCCCTCCCCGCCCCAACCCGGCTCCTCAGCCCACAGCAGCCCAGCCTCACTTCTCCTCATCTTGCAACTTGGCCCCATCTCAGCCCATAATTCTTTCCAAACTCGCCTGTATAAAATAATCGTGTACATGAAGCAAAACAGGAGTGTCATATACACACTTAATAACTCTTGTGTACTGTACAAGAGGGAATTCCACTTTATAACCCCCTGAGCTCTCAAATGGTTTTCATTTACCACTGCATTCCTAGGGCGATGTCTAAACCTTCCCTGCTGTCTCTCCCTGTTGCTTCCTCTTCAAAGCATGGAGGCTCCAGATTCCTTGGGACGATTTCATCTTCATCTCTCCTTCTAATTGGAAGGCTTCAGGGGATGACTCCAGCCCTGCCACTCAACCTTCAGCTGAAATGACTTGGTTGGAATCGCAGTCCCAGATTTTGGGAGGGAAAAATTTCCAGCGACAGTGTGAAACCCATCCATGAAGTTGACCTTATTGATCAGTGTGGACCCAGAGTCAGGAAAACCTTGGGTTGAAAGCCTGACTTGGACACTTACAGGCTGTGTGACCTTGGGTGAATCATTTACCCTCCCTAGACTTCAGTTCCTTATCAATAAAAGTAAAGGATTTGACAAGATAACTTGTAGGACTCCTTCTACCTCAAGCTCTGTGGTCCTGTGCAACCCTGGACAAAAACTCTGACTGTCGTTTGTCTGTCTGTCTCTCTCTGCCTGAGCCTCAATTTCCTCTTCTGTAAAATGAAGGGGGAGGGGGAAATGGACTAGATGACCTCTGAAATCCCTTCTATACATTAGATTTTGAGCTCCTTGGGAGAAGGGAATGTTTTTGCCTTTCTTTATATCCCGCAATGTTTGACACAATGCTGGCACACAGTATGCATTTGATAAATGTGAGCCAGTCTTAGAATCAGAAAGACCTGAGTTCAAATCCAACCTCATACACTTGCTTAGCTATATGACCCTGGGCGAGTCACCTAGCCCCTATTACCTTAGTTTTCTCATCTGTTAAATAAGCTGGAGAAGGAAATGGCAAACCACTCCAGTATCTTTGCCAAGAAAACCTTGTATGGGGTAATGCAGGGTTGGACACGACTGAAATGACTCAACAACAAAGAGCGACCAAGCATTTATTAAATACCTACTACGTGCCATGTATTGGAGAATACAAAGAAAGGTAAAAACAGTGATCTTACTACCTGAATGACCTGGGGGAGTCACTTTTCTTTGGACAATGATCTGCTGTGACTAAAGCAGAGTGACCTTTGTTTACTATAAACTCTGCGAGTTGATGAAGCCTATGCCCCCTTTTCAGAATCATGTTTTTCTATGCATGAAATAAAATATGTAGTATTTTAGAGGAAAATAAAGTTTAAAGAAAATAAAGATTTATTTGTTTTTTTCTATCCAAGTTCATAGAGCCCCAAGTGGGCTAGAGGTTTCTATCATGAAAGTCCCCTTTCATGCTAGATCTATCCTCTTATGAAGGAAAGAAATAAACAAGCATTTAATTAGCACCTACTGTGTACCAGGCACCGAAAAAAGCACTTAACAAATCTCTCTTTTGATCTTCACAACAACTCTAGGAGGGAGGAGGTGTTATTACTGCCATTTAGAGCTGAGGAAACTGAGGCAAAGGTTAAGTGACTTTAAGGCATTTAATATCAACAAACTTCAACTTTCTTATCTTTAAAATGGGGATAATAACCCACGAATATCTACTGCCAGGAACTGATACAGAAATAAACAAGATGCCTGTAAAGAACTTTGGAAACTTTCAATCTGTATAGAAAGGCTGGTTATGCTAATTTCTTCATCTTTAATGTGTCACTGTTACTTCACTGGTGTGATTTCAGTTTTCCTGGGAAGGAAGCTCCATTCACTGGTGAAGATTTCCAGGTGTTCTTTGTTAGAACTGCCTAGAACACTGGGACGCCTTGCCCAGGGGCTCAGAACTGGCACATACTAGAGATGAGACTTGAAGCCAGGACTTCAGAATTCCAAGGTTCTCTCTCTATTATGCCACATTACTTCTCTGGGGTTGTGATTATCCCTATCATTATCACTGTCATCACCATTATAATTGAATTAATAAAAATCCCCTTGCAAACAAGCCACAGACTTCCCCATGAAGAAAGAACACGTGGAAGGGACATGATGTGGGATCTGCCATCAGGATGACCTCAGGTTTAAATCTTATCTGAAACACTTATTTGCTATGTGACCACAGACAAGCTGTAGGCTCCTACAAGTAGACTTGGAAAGGTCCTTAGAGGTTACCTAATCCAATCTTCTCATTTTACAGTATAGGAACCTGGGGTACAGAGAGATTAAATTAATTGTCCAAGGCATCTCAGTCAGCAAGTGCCAGAACCAAGATTTGAACTCTGATCTTATCATTCCTACTTCTCAGTTCTCTCTGCTCCCTAATTTTCACCCCTCTGAGCCTCACCTATATATAGAACAGGAGATAAGAAGTATCTCACAAGTCTCAGATGAGATAATGCTTATAAAGCATGTTACAAACCTTTAAAGCATCCCATTAATGTGATCGGTTATGATGTTGATTATATAGTACCAGCTCACTGTTAACCTCAGGGAAGCCCCTTGCCCTCTCTGGTCTTCAATTCTCTCTTCTGTAAACTAAGATGGTAGTGTTGGCTGGCCCAATAGCCTTCCCAGTTCTGAAATGCCTTGATACTCTCCTGAAACACATCTACTCATTATCAAACCCTTCTGTGTTTTTTTCTATGTTCAGAGTCAAAGTAAGAAGCAGGCTTGGCAAGTCATGGTAGGACTGTGGTATTGTGTGCCAGAGATCTCTCACCTGGCTCATTCTTGGGAGGGAGAGTTCTCTGGGAAAGAGCTTCCACCAGACATGAGAAGAGTCACGAATCCAGGACTGGACCTAGAAATGGAGCTCTGTGATTTGACCCTGAAGTTGACCTTACCTAGAACAGTTATTCAGTAGAAAATGAGCAGCCTCCCATTATCTAGCATTATTGGACTATAGCTGTTTATTCCCACTGGTGAGAAATACCAAACACAGATTGCTGAAGAAGGGAGAAGCTCATTTCCAAGTGCCTTATAGTAACATATCACTCTCTTAATAGAGCCCAGGCTGAAACTGTTGAGATAATCAATTGCCACTTTCTTACCTTCTGAATATATCATACATAGGGAAGAAAAAACTAGATGGCTCAACTGATCTTAGATTCAGGAAGTCACAAGTTCAAATCCTTTATTAGGTACCAAATCCTGATTTAAGTCACAATTCTTTTGGGACTTAATTGTTCTCATCTGTTCAATGGAAATAAGAGAAGGAGGAAGAAGAGATAACAGCTACAGAGATTGATTACTATAGGAGAAGACACCTAAATTGAAATGTTCTGTTTTTTCTAAGGAGATAGTGTCTCTGTATCTGAGCTCTTTCCCAGAAGGTGGACTTCTCTGAACTTTTCTTATGATCGAGCCTGAACAAATTACCTTTCTGTCCCTTTCTCCCACCCCCACCCAAAGGAAAGAAGACTAAATTTGGTGTCACAAACATTGAATTCAATCTCAACTTAACCACTCCATGTGTGTTCCTGTCCTCCCACTCCTATGGCCCCAGAATAAGGTAAAGGCAGGCCAACTTCTGGAATTCAGGCAAAGTAAAATATTTAAAATAATTTTTTTAAAAATCTGTTGAGACATAATCTCTTTAGTTAGAAAAACATGTTTTCCTCACCTTCTGACCCCAGGATGCACTGGAGATTTGAGAGTCAGTGAACTATGCTGAGATTCAACACCCTGATGTTGTTGGCTGTTAATTCCTATCCTAAACTAGGGGAGAACACTTTGGCTCGGAAAAATTAGTTTATTCCAAACACCCAAAGTGACTCTCAGAACACTCCAGGACTTCCTGCCATGGTATGAAGTGGCCCGTGCAGAGGCCAAAACCCACATCCCCAAAATCCAACTTCCCCATTCCTATGCTAGGTTTCCATGCCAGAAAATTTCCCTCAACTCAGGTTCAAAAGAATTCCATCTCCAATGTTCCCTAGCTTTGTGTTCATGGGCCAGATCCTTAACTTCTCCAGGTCTGTTTCCTCATCTTAAAAATGGGTATAACTGGGGCATGGATAGAGAACCACCCTTGGAGTCAGGATGACCTGTGTTCAAATTCAGCCTTAGATACTTACTAGCTGTGTTACCCTGGGCAAGTCACTTAACCCTGTTTGCCTCAGTTTCTTTCATCTGTGAAAAGAACTGAAGAAAGGGGAAGCAAGGTGTTAATAGTGCATAGAACACCAGTCCTGGAATCAGGAGGACCTGAGTCCAAATCCAACTACCTGTGTGACCCTGGGCAAGTCACTTACCCCTGATTGCCTCTCTCAAAAATAAAAGGGGGGAGGGGTACAATAGCAACCATATCAGAAGGTTGTTTTAAGATCAAATGAACTGTATGTTGTAAATGAAGTGCCCTCCACATTTTAAAGATCTATCTAAAATCTAACTTCTGTACCAATCCTCCTTAATTGGGAAAGTAACCTTAACCCTTCCTCTGTTAATTATCTCTAATTTATCTTGTATCTATCTAGTTTGGTTATAGTTGCTTGTATATTGTCTCTTCATAAACTCCTTGAGGGCAGTGACTATCTTTTGACTTTCTTTTTAGCCTCTGTACTTAGCACAATGCCCAGCGCACATAATAGACACTTGACACAAGTTGGTTGACTAATTCAGAGTCTGGCGGCATGGCATGATGGAATGGACAGTTCATTTGGGTCAATGGTCCACAGATCTGGAGCTGGAAGATCATATAGCTACTCAATGTAATCAGCAGGATTTGATTCTGAGACCACCAAGCTGGCCACCATACCATGCTTCTGAACAGAGTCAGGATTTGAACTCAGGTCTTTTGATTCCAAAGTGGTTTTTCATTCCAAGTGGTTTCTGCACTGAACCACACTAGTCAAGAGTCATAGGAAAGTCAGTCCTCCTGAGCTAATATGAAAAAAATTTCCCGAAGAAGTTTCCAAAATCATTAATATTTAGAATAAAATAAAATCTTGGAATTATTTTAGGTTTGGTTAAACTGGTAAAAGCTCAGAAAATGTCACCAATCCTTTGCACACATCATAGCATGTCAGAGCCAGAGGGAATCTCAGGGACCACCCAGTTCAGTGTGAACTGAACAGGAATCTCTGCCATATACCTATAGAAGTGGTAACTCTGCAGGGGAGCCCTCTACCCCCAGGGCAGTCCCTTCCACTTCTGAAATCAACCCAATACCTATGTAAAATGCTTTGTAAACCTTAAAACACCATACAAATGATTCTGATGACTGTTAAGATGATTCCCTGTGGATTTGGGGAAGCACATACAGCTGTGGTCTAATAAAAAGAGACCTGTGTTCAGACACTACCACCTGCCAGGGAGGGTACTCCTAACTCCTGGGGAGGTCACATTTAGTAAATTACCTAAAAGTGCTCTGTCTATCGGGAGGCAATACATGAGCATCAACCAAAGTCCTTTTGCATGCCTTAAAATGCTACCTAAATGTAGCTAGTATTATTACTTACTTTGAAATAATTTTGCTTTATTTCTTTAAACATACGAGATTTTCCCCTTATTCAATTGGTACTCTCCTCAGTTAGCCTGGATTGGTGAGACTCAACTAGGTTCAATTCAATTCAATAAACATTTATTAAGTGCTTACTCTTAGCATCAGGCTGGGTGCTGAGTTTTGAGGATACAAAAAGAGACAAAAGGTAGTCCCCTTCCCTAAAGGAACTTTCCATTCAATGGATCCCCAAATATTTGAATTATTGCCATTTTTTTTAATTTGGAGGGCACTTTTTTGTATTTTCAGCACTTGGCATATAGTAGTCACTTCATAAATGCTTGGTGACTGACTGTTTTTATCTGAATTGTTAGGGTCTTGGAGATATGATGAGGAGCTTTTGCTCTGGGCCATGGTCACATCTCCCTCCTGGTCTTAACTGGCCTAGGAAGCCAATCACATCCCAGACTTGGCAAGCAATTAGAGACAAAGCTAATTGATTTAATAAAGACTTTTGGAGAATCCAGGATTTTCAATAATCTATGCCAGGCTATAGAGAGGCAAAGACAAGAGTGAAAAGAGTCTCTGACCTGTGGCAGCTTGCATAAGTGGGGATGGGGTAAAAGATTTAGGGAAGGATACTAAAGACCATTATATATACATGATAATGTGAGACCAGGGCAACTAGGGAGTTAAGTGGATAAAGCACCAACTTCAGAGTTATCTATCCTCAGACACTTACTAACTGGGTGACCCTGGACAAGTCACTTAGCTCTGCTTGCCTCAGGTTCCTCATCTGCAAAATGAGCTGGAGAAAAAAATGACCCACCATTCCAGTATCTCTGCCAAGAAAACCCCAAATAGGCTCACAAAGAGTCAGACAAGACAGAAAGGACTGAACAACGTCAGGAGGGGATAATTAAGGGGGTGAAAAAAGGCTTCCTGTAAGAGGGGACACCTTGAAGGAAGCTGCAGGTTTTAAGACATTGAAGAGATATTCCTGGTAGGGTGCACACAGCCTGAGCATAGGCACTGAGGTGTGAGATGGGAAGCAAAAGGCCTTTCAGTTATTTGGTATGTCTTCTATTTCTCACTTTCTCTTAGACCTGTGGCTGTGTCTACACATTGCTTAGTGTTAAAAGATCTTCCACATTGTGACAGAGAAGATGCCTTCAGATCCCACCCTATGGGGTCTTTCCCTATGGTGGTTTTCCATAATGTTTCTTCAATTCTCTACTCCCAACACCCCAATATTATAGATTACATCTATAGGTAAGCTTCTGCAAACTGGCAAGCATCCACACATTGCTTCAAATAACCCATAGAATTGCCAACTTCTCAGAGTTGCCTATTCTAACCCTTACCAGAAGAATTCCTATGTGACTCAGAGCAATTCACTCATTTTGAGTCTCAGTGTCCTCAGTTACAAAATAATGACCTTGAGTGTCCACCTTCAAATGGATGACCGTCTCCAACATACTGAGAAGTGGTCCCTTCCTATCAGCTTGCCTCAGTCTGGACTCTCCCTTAAAATGCCTCATGTTCTTTCATCCCCTTCCTCTCCACAGCAAGAATTCTCTCTGTCTAGGTGAGAAAAAGGTTGGGTTTTTTTAAAATCATCATTTAAAGTAATTCACAAATCAATTAGCAAAGCTTTATTAAAGTATACCTTAATTTAAGAAAAAGAGATCCTTTATTAATGCAAGGAGAGGCAACATGGGATTGCGATGAGAACACCAGATTTAGACTTGAAGGAGTTCAAATCGAGCACTGCCACTTTCTGTGTGATCTAAGGGAAGTTGTTTTCCTTCTCTGAGCCTCAGTATCCCCAGTTGTAAAATGTTGTGGTTGTCATTGTTAGTCATTTATTCTGGAGGAGATCTAATGACACCAAGAGGTTGACGTCTTGACTTTGTAGGTAAATTGGATTTAAGTGAGCAGGGCTGTGCTTCACTCTCTTCTCCAAGGACATCTGAATCTGGTGACAAGACATAGGTCAGGACATTAGTGATGGCCCTGGATGCAGTGGGAGACCTTGGCCTTTCTAAGTCTAAGTCTTTCCCAGGTCTCAGTTTGTCCGAGGCAAAGCCCATTCAGCAATTAAAGGTTAGGTGAGAACTGAGGCAAAAGATGGCCTAGCCTGATTTCCCAAAAGAATTAATCTGGTCTGGGAAGATCCTCAGAAATTCTGGCCAGAGCAAAAACAATCTCTATTTACTCTCACTATGAGCCATCCAAACCCAAACAATGAACAGGGAGGCTTGGGCTGGGACCTATTATTGGCCAATCAGTGAAAACCACAAAGATTTGGTTTTAAAAACATACTCAAGCAGCTTCATTTAAATCACAATGGCCATTAACAAAGCCTATTTTTCTAGAACTTTGTTTTGAGAAATCATAAAATGAAAACTGCGTAAGACAAAAGAGCCAATTGTCCCAGTTTAAAAAATGACAGAATAAATAAATAGGGAAGAAAAAAAATCTAACCCCCAAACCTATGATCAAAATTTGTATTCCTTTGGAAAGAGCACCCACATGTAAAGGCAAGACTCCCTACATGGACAGAGGAGGGAAAGGAGGAAGAGTAGGAGTGGGGAAATTGAAGAGGGAGGAGGAGGAAGAAATAGCAGCCTTTCCTAACTGGACCTGGCCAATTGGGTCCCCAGGGGGCAGTTACTACTACTTACAGACAGTTATCCTTTCTTCTTCTTGAGAAGAATGGACAGAATGATCTAATAAGTGTCTTCCAGGTCTAACATTTTGCAATTCTGTGAAAATACATGGGGGAGATACTTCAAGAATGGGAGGCTTCTTAGCATCCTTTTGCCTATAAGGAGCCAATGACTCCCCACACTAAGCAAAGGAGAAGAGCATTGCTCAGCAATATGGCACTCCACTTCTGAAGGATTGTCAGTTCTTGGTGGAGACATACCCTTAGCTAGTACTGCTTCTGATACAGCTGAGACTGATTATCTGTGCCACCCTGGGCAATCCACTTCCACTCTGAGGATTGGTTTTCTAAGCTAGGTAGTGGCTAGTAGTTGTAGGAGAATTCCTGACCGCATTAGTAAAAGAGAATTCTCTGCCTCAATGAAATCACAAGTCTAGTTCAAATATGCAACTTACTTAACCTATGTCTACATCAGTTTCCTCAACTGTAAAATGGGGAATAACAAAATCACTTACCTTCCAGATTTGTGAAGATCAAATGAGATATTTGTGTATTTTGCAAACCTTAAAATACTATATGCTCTAGATTATTAGTGCTGTGATGATGATGTAGATGATGATGATGACAATGGTAATAATGGTGGTGGTGATGATGATGATGGTAATGATGATGATGGTAATGATGATGATGGTGGTGATGATGATGGTAATGATGATGATGGTGGTGATGATGATGGTAATGATGATGATGGTGATGGTGATGGTGATGATGATGATGATGGTGATGGTGATGATGATGATGGTGATGATGATGATGGTGGTGATGATGATGGTAGTGATGATGATGGTAATGATGATGATGGTGGTGATGATGATGGTAATGATGATGATGGTGGTGATGATGATGGTAATGATGATGATGGTGGTGATGATGATGGTAATGATGATGATGGTGATGGTGATGGTGATGATGATGATGATGATGATGATGGTGATGATAATGATGGTAGTGATGATGATGGTGGTGATGATGATGGTAATGCTGATGATGATAATGATGGTAATGATGATGATGGTGGTGATGATGATGATGATGATGATGATGATGATGATAGTGATGATGATGATGGTAATGATGATGATGGTGGTGATGATGATGGTAATGATGATGATGGTGGTGGTGATAATGGTGGTGGTGGTGATGATGATGAAGATGGTGATGATGATGATGATGATGATGCCTTTGAGGTCCTTTCTACTTGCTAAATCCAATTAGGAGACAGAACTGGAGTCTCCCACCTTACTCCCTGACACATCCTCTTTGATTCAGTGACACTGGCCTTCTGACTGTTGCATGAGCCAGACCATCCTTCTCTCAGCTCATTCTCTCTGGCTGCTCCCCCATGCTTGGAATGCTCTCCTCCAACTAGTGATCTCCCACGTTCTACAGGAAGCCTTTCCCCAATCCCTCTTCATATGTGTGTCTTCCCTCTTTCCATGACTTCCTATTTATTCTAACTGTCTTTAGTTTGCCTTGTACATATTTGCTTGCTTATGGTCTCCCCCATTAGGTTATAAGCTCCTTGAGGTCAGGGACTGTCTTTTGCCTCTTAGCACAGTGCCTGACACATAGAAGCTGCTTACTAAAGTTTATAGATTTATTTTTTGTTGGGCTTCAGATGGACAGTGTAAGAGAGGCAAGTTTTTCAGACTTGAGAAGAGAGACAGCAGCTGCTCTAGATATGAATCCATACCTAGATGAAGCCTGTTTGACTGGACAGGAATCTACTTGAAAGAGGTGTCTTTATCTGCCAATTCCCATGGAAATCAGAAGCAATAAGAATGACTTGAGAGGAGAGAGGAGGACATAGACAAAACCAGGCTGGTAAAAGGTTCTAGACTGTGCTGTTGTTTTACCCTTTGCCAGGCAGATGATTTTTACAATTCAATTTCTTTCAAGATTCTTTTAAGAAACCTGCTGGGATTAGAGTTCACACTGATTACCTGCGGAAATAGCTTAGGATAAAAGAGCTAGATGAATATAAAGTATTATAATAATGTGCTGCTTTAGAGTAAGACAAACGCTGTTCTCTCTAATCTGAACTGTTGGTCAAGAAATTGAAACTTGGACATCAAGAGAGTCATGTGAGTTTCCAAAGCATTTAGCCCAGAGTCAGTCTCTATAGTATCAGTGTGTCTCTGTGTGTGTGTGCACGTGTATCTGTGTGTGCATGTGTTCTATACCAGGAACACTAGCTTGGAAATCATTACAAACTTAGAATCAAAGCCTGTCAGAGCTGCGAGAGGTCTTAGAACCAAAGATGGAAAGGCTGGGAGGGTCATTATAACAAAGGATGTCAGGGTTGGAATGGGTCTTAGAACTGGGGATGTCAGAGGTGGGAGGGACCTTATAGGCTTATTCCTCTCCATTTACAGATAAGGAACCTGGGACCAAAATAGCTAAATCAGCTTGTGCAGTGTCCCAACTGGGAAAGGCATTTCAATAATGCTTTAATTTCCAGAGATTACTTCTTTTGATATTCCCTGAATCCCTGTGAGGAAATGCTCCAAGAATTACTGTCCTTTCTTTCTGAGTAAATCAAAGCTGAGACAGATAAGCACCTTCTCCATAGTCACAGCACTAGTTTGGGAGCCAGGGTTCAAACATCTCTCTAGATTCTGGTCAAGTGCTCTGGTCCCCATGCTACCTTCCTATACCCCCATCAATAGAACCCTCAAAGCTAGGATTTGAAACAGGCTTGGTAAATCCAAAGATGATCTGATTTCCATTCTCCCTGAGCTAACTTTTCATCAGAAAAGCCAGTTAACAACAGGCAAAAGACTGTGACAGCTTAGGTAAAGCTTGGATAGAGTTAAGTCGAGCTTGGGTTTTACACAGATAGGTAGAGATAATCCTGGATTAGGTTTCATGGGTCCACAGGAGGCCTCCAGTCAATGGAGTCCTTCCTTTCTGATTTGGGGCTGGGGATGGATATGTACCTCATGCATTTGTCTATTGCAGTCAAAGGTTGACTCAGCCAGTGGAGATAGCGACTGATGTCAGACTCACCCCAGCTTGTGTCTGGGCATCAGCTGGTGAGAGTCACCATATATAGGTATTTGGTCAACTGCAAAGATCTCTTTCAGTATATAGTGTTGAGGGCTGTTTCATCAGCCAAGTTTGCCACCATGTCTACAGTTACATGTTTGCTGTGCTCCTCTCACTGATTGCCAATTGTAAGGTATAATGGCAAAGAATGTTATGATGTCTTGCAAGTCTTCTGTTGTGTGTTCTCATAAACTGTTATTTGTTGTTGTGGATATGTGGCTGTTGGTGTGTAGGAGGGGGGTGGGATGCTACACTGAGTTTCTACTTGTATTCTTGCTTTGCTTGTGGTCACAGAATTTCTAGTGTGTATGAATATTTGGAATTCTCTGTGTGCATATGTGTTTGTGTGTACTAAAACCCTCATAAAAAATGGTGAAGGAGAAAGACTACTTAACCTGGAGAAGAGGAAGAGACCTGGGTTCAAATCTTGCGTCAGACACTGGCTGTGACCATGTAAAGAAGGAAGGAAAGAAATACAAATTTATTAAGAACCTACTGTGTGCTGGTCACTGAACTGAGAGCTTTACAAATGCTATCTCATCTGATCCTTATGACATCCCTGGAAGGGAGGGAAATGAGTGGATAAGTGGCTTCACCTGTCTGAACCTCAGTTCCTTCACAGGTAAAATGGAGATAATACTACTCACAGTACCCACCAGGCAGAACCAATTGTACAGTGAGAAAATGTATAGAAAATCAATCAGAACCACAAGATATAAAGGGGAAGGATGGGGAGCTAGCTGTAGAGTCACCCAGACCTGAGTTCAAACCTGGCCTCTGACATAGACACTGACAGCTCAGTGAATCTGGGCACCTCTGAATGCCTCAACCACCTCTCAGAGAGTCTCACTTTCAGAGCTGGTGGTGACGTGTCATGGCAAAGAATGTTTCTTCTGTCAGGGGTTTCTCTTGGCCAGTGAACTCACAGTACCAGGCCCGATCTCTGATACTTAGGAGAGAAGTGCAAACACACTTTTCTTAGAGACTTTTCCCTAAACTCTACTGACCAGTAAAAATTGGAGTTTAAATCTCAGACACTGGAATTCCAATGGCTTTATGGTCTGACTCACAGTGAGGAATCACTCCTATCATTCAGATCACAATCGCAGCTTGCCTGCCTATCCTTGTCTTTGACCTCCTACCCCACGTAGCCCATTCACCCAACTTGCTGGGAGCCTTTTCAAGTCCCCTTCATGATCTATTGGAAAGCAAACTAAGTAAGTCTGGTAATAGGGAGTAGAAGGTAACACAGTTGGTTAAAGAATGGTTGATTTGGAATCAAAGACCTTGGGTTTGAATTTTGGTTCTATCATTCTACTTTTCACAAAGACCTCAAGTGATAGGGAACTCACTACTTGCCACTCTGAAAGCAGCCTTTGGACTAGCCCTTATCATTTTCCCTCAAGTTTACACAGTGGGGAAAGCAAAACTCTAGCCCAGATGTACTTAACCTGGGGCCTATAAACTTGTTATAGATATACATAAAAATACACGTGAATTACATATGTACATGTATGCACTATGATTCACATATACATGTACTATATACCTGCACATAAGATACCTGTGCAAATACAAACACACATATGTGTGTGTGCTGTGCATAGCATGCAATTAAATGTACAAATGTGTATAATGTATCCATGTGTGAATGCATACTGCATGTATGTCATCATGTGTGCATATGTGTGCGCTTACATGTGAATTGTGTATGTGTACATGGATGTGTGTGCATGTTTGCCTAGTAGCATTGTGTGCCTGTTTATGAGTGCATTGCCTAAATAAACATATGCATTTAATATATATATAAAACATGTATGTGTTTTGTATGTTCACAGAAGACGTATGTATGTTCATCTATATGCTGATGTGCATATATATGGGTGTTGTGGATATATGGATTATGTATCTACATACACATATACATAAACATATTTATATATCTATGTGTATGTATACATGTATCACATATATGAAAACTGGTGTGTATGTTGTGTGATGTGTATCACATATGTGTATGTACATTTATCTGCTTATGTGTTTGTATTTGTATATCATGTGTAATGTGTGTGTTCTGCTTGTGTACAAGTATGCCTAGAGATATAGAGACAGAATAACTAATGTACATGTGGATTAATTACATATAATGTATAATTTTATATAATAATTAATCTATATATGTGTTAGTTAATTATCATTATCTATATACAGAGACAGCTAGGTGACACAGTGGAGAAATTGCTGAGCCTGAAGTCAGGAAGACCTGACTCCAAATCTGGCCTCAAGACACTTCCTAACTGTGTGAACCTAGGCAAGTTACTTACTCTGTTTGCCTCAGTTTCTTCATCTGTCAAATGAGCTGGAAAAGAAAATAGCAGACCACTCCAGTATCTTTGCCAAGAAAACAACATAAAAAGTTGGACATGACAAAATGACTAAACAACATATTTTATATGTACATTTATATGTATGTGTGTAAATATTTGGTTTCCTCTGAAATTCTATGTACTTTATTTCATGCATTTTAAATTCTGAGAGGGTATCTATAGGCTTTATCTGACTGGTAAAAGGGTCCATGATACAAAAAAGTTTCAACATTCCTGACCTAGAGTGAGAGACCCTGAATTCAAATTCCCCTTCTGAAGTTAATTAGCCAAAGGACCTTGGGTAAATCACTTAATCTCCTTGGGTTTCCTAATCTACAAAATGGAGGGGGATGAGAGAGGTGGACAGCCTCTGAGGTCTCTTCTAACCCTAGACCTGGGGACCAGTCTAAGTGTGACTAGTTTAAAGGAGTTTTTCAGTTATTTTTCTGTTATTGGATTTATCACAAGCAAATATGAGGCAAGAAACACTTGTGATCTTAATTCTAATTCCTATCCTATGATCTATAACACTGACAGACCCTCCATCAGTTTCACATTCATTTCATAATCTCTGTCATGATTCCTACACTTCATAGATTTCTTTTTTAATTTTTGAAAAGGAACTTGAGGGAGGAGCCAAGATGGCGGAGTAGAAAGACTCACGTATGCTAGCTCCAGAACCCACAGCCCATAAATATCCTGTAAAAAGAACTCCCCACAAATTCTGGAGCAGTGGAACCCATGCAGGAACCCAGTGGAGGAGATTTCCATTCCAGAGAGCCCTGAAAAACGGACCCCAAAGGTCCGTCGTGCACCGGACAGCAGAGCCCAGCCCTGCGCTGCCCTGGCCCCACGGCCTGAGAGGAGCAGATCCGAGCAGGCTTCATGGACAGAACCTCTGGCAGCCACGAAGGTCCCTCCATCCACAGGCACTACAGGTCAGTGAGAGAGACTTCTGGGCTGGCCAAGAGGGGAGTGGGGTATCTCCGTAACTCAGGCCCCCTTGGGAGGCAGAGGCAATGGCAGAGGCAGTGGTGGCCAGGGGCTCCAGGAGCAGACAGGGGCTTAGGGACATTACTGAAGGTCTCCATATAAACTCACTGAGGGAACTGAGCCTGGGAGGTGGCCCTGCCCCCACCTGAGTACCAGAACTTAAGTTCACATTGAATAGCAGCCGAGCCCGTGTGGAAAGCCCTGAGGCTGGGGAGCAGCATTTGAATCTCAGACCCCAAGCACTAGCTGGGTGGATCCAGGTGGGGATGGAGAGGGATCTCAGAAGTCAAGTAACTGGCTGAGAAAATGCCCAAAAAAGGGAAGAAAAATAAGACCATAGAAAGCTACTTTCTTGGAGAACAGGTGTTCCTGCCTTTCATTTCTGATGAGGAAGTACAATGCTTGCTATCAGGGAAAGACATAGAGGGCGGGGCCTCTGTATCCCAGACAGCCGAGGTGGATGTCCGGTGGGCTCAGGCCATGGAAGACCTCAAAAAGGATTTTGAAAATCAAGTTAGACAGGTGCAGGAAAAACTGGGAAGAGAAATGAGAGAGATGCAAGAAAAGCATGAAAAATGCGTCAATACCTTGGTAAAGGAGACCCAAAAAAATGCTGAAGAAAATAACACCTTGAAAAATAGGCTCACTCAATTGGCAAAAGAGGTTCAAAAAGCCAATGAGGAGAAGAATGCTTTCAAAAGCAGAATTAGCCAAATGGAAAAAGAGGTTCAAAAACTCACTGAAGAAAATAGTTCTCTCAAAATTAGAATGGAACAGATAAAGGCTAATGACTTTAGGAGAAACCAAGAAATCACAAAACAAAACCAAAAGAATGAAAAAATGGAAGAGAATGTGAAATATCTTGTGGGAAAAACAACTGACCTGGAAAATAGATCCAGGAGAGACAATTTAAAAATTATGGGACTACCTGAAAGCCAGGATCAAAAAAAGAGCCTAGACATCTTCTTCCATGAAATTATCAAGGAAAACTGCCCTGAGATTCTACAACCAGAGGGCAAAATAAGTATGGAAGGAATCCATCGATCACCACCTGAAAGAGATCCAAAAAGAGAAACTCCTAGGAACATTGTGGCCAAATTCCAGAATTCCCAGGTCAAGGAGAAAATATTGCAAGCAGCTAGAAAGAAACAATTCCACTATTGTGGAAATACAATCAGGATAACACAAGATCTAGCAGCTTCTACATTAAGGGATCGAAGGGCGTGGAATAGGATATTCCAGAAGTCAAAGGAACTAGGACTCAAACCAAGAATCACCTACCCAGCAAAACTGAGTATAATACTTCAGGGGAAAGTATGGTCTTTCAATGAAACAGAAGACTTTCAAGCATCCTTGATGAAAAGACCAGAGCTGAAAAGAAAATTTGATTTTCAAACACAAGAATGAGAAGAAGCATGCAAAAGTAAACAGCAAAGAGAAGTCATAAGGGACTTACCAAAGGTGAACTGTTTACATTCCTACATGGAAAGACAATATTTGTAACTCTTGAAACTTTTCAGTATCTGGGTAGTTGGTGGGACCACACACACACACGCACGCACGCACACATGTACATGTGTGCGTGCACACACATACAGAGACAGAGAGCACAGAATGAATTGAATAGGATGAGATCATATCTTAAAAGAAATTAAGGTAAACAGTGAGAGAGAAATGTAGTGGGAGGAGAGAGGATGAAATGGAATGGGGTAAATTATCTCTCATTCAAGAGGCAAGCAGGAGACTTTTTAGTGGAGGGAAAAAGAGGAGAGCTGAGAAAAAAACATGAAGTTTACCCTCATCCATTCGACTAAAGGAAGGAATAAAATGCACACTCATTTTGGTATGAAAACCTATCTTACAATACAGGAAAGCGGGAGAGAAGGAGATAAGTAGGGTGGGGGGGATGAGGGAAGGGAAGGCAATGGGAGGAGGGAGCAATTTGAAGTCAACACTCGGGGAGGGACAGGATCAAAAGACAGAATAGAAACAGTGGGGGGCAGGATAGGATGGAGGGAAATATAGTTATTCTTACATAACACGACTATTATCGAAGTCACTTGCAAAACTACACAGATATGGCCTATATTGAATTGCCTGCCTTCCCAAAGGGAATGGGTGGGGAGGGAGGGATGGGGAGAATTTGGAACTTAAAGTTTTAGGAACAACTGTTGAGTATTGTTGTTGCTACTAGGAAATAAGAAATATAGTTAATGGGGAATAGAAAGTCATCTGGCCCTACAGGACAAAAGAGAAGATGGGGACAAGAGAAGGGAGGGATGATAGAAGAGAGGGCAGATTGGTGATAGGGAAAATTTGAATGCTTGATGTATTGGGGTGGGGGAGGGGATAAATGGGGAGAAAATTTGGAACCCAAAATTTTGTGAAAATGAATGTAAAAAGTTAAATAAATTTAAAGAAAAGGAACTTGATGTGAAGGATATAATTGCAGTTACTTCCAAAATTTTGTAATTTTGGTTTTATTATGAAATTAGTCAGTAAACATTTATTAAACACCTACTAAGTGCTGAGCATTGAGTATTCTGTACCTACTAATGTGTTGAGTACTGGGGTTACAAACATTAAAAATAAAGATAGTCCCTGACCTCAAGGAGCTCACAATCTAGGGAGGGAAGACAACCCACAAAAGGAAGCTGGAAACAGGGAACGGGGTGAGGGGATTAACCAGTGTAGAGACATTGGAAAAAGGAAAGAAGCATGGTTGGTGGAAGGCCTGGGCACTCCCCACCCTCCATTGAGAGATACCAGTGAACTGTGAGTAGTAAGGTTGATGTGATCTGGTAGGATGCTGAGGTTCCTGAGGGAATGATGAAAAAGTCCAAAGGAATGAACAATAACTTGTGTCTTTGCCTCAGTTTCCCCCTCCATAAAATAAAGAGTTTGGACTACACAGCCTCTAAGTTTCCTTCTGCTCTTAAACTATGGTCCTACAAGGCACAGTGGATAGAGTGATGAGCTTGGAATCAAGAGAACCTGGATTCTAATCCCTCCTCATACACTTTCTAGTCTTGTGACTTGTTTCTCATCAGCTGCATTTCCTGGACTTGATCATCACCACCATCACACTCCCAGAAATCTCTTCACTCTTAAACTCTGAGACTCTTAAAATCATACATAACTGTTAGCTTCTGTCGTCCTCATCACTATTATCTCTCCCAGGAATCTGTGCCTTTCCTGGTAAAAACTGCAATTCAGAGAGGACATTCTGAGCTCACTGGGTACCCTCCTGCAATGCCTTCCTCCCTGCCCCACATCTCCTCAAAATTGGCAGTTCTAAGCATAACTCCTCCAGGACTCTTCTCCCTCATTTGAGAATATCTAGAAAACTGCAGTGATTGGATTTAGGAAGACCACTCCCCTACCATAATAATAACCATGATGATGATGATGATGAAGATGGATGGATGGATAAATAGATGTAGACAAGTAAGTGAATAGATAGATATAGCTGATAGCTACATAGAGATAATAGGCAGCTGTAGATGAATAAGTGGATGGATAGATAGATGGGTAGATAGATGATAGATAGAAAGATAGATAGATAGATAGATAGATGATAGATAGATAGATGATAGATAGATGGATGATAAATGAAAGATAGAGAGATAGATAGATAGATAGATAGATAGAGAGATAGATAGATGGATGGATGGATGGATGGATGGATGAATGATAGATGATAGATGAATGATAGATAGATAACATTTACATGGCATTTACTATGTGTAAGGAACTAAGGACTTTACAATTATGTCATTTAATCTTTTCCCACAACCCTGAAAGGTAGGTGCTTTTATTATCCCCACTTTACAGATGAGGAAACCGAGACCCAA
This sequence comes from Bettongia penicillata ogilbyi, assembly GCA_023548195.1. NCBI lineage: Eukaryota > Metazoa > Chordata > Mammalia > Diprotodontia > Potoroidae > Bettongia > Bettongia penicillata. The sequence goes on from JAJHZJ010000649.1 coordinate 899,285, forward strand.
AGAGGCTAAGTGACTTGTCACACAGCTAGGAAGCATCTGAAGTCAAATTTGAACTGAGGGCTTCCTTACTCCAGGTTCAAAGCAGGTAGAGTAGAGGCTGGCAAAGTAATTCAGAACCACTGGAGGTCTGGGGCTCAATTCAGTGAGAATTTATTCAATGTGTATTATTAGGTCTTACTTCTAGTGATTTTTCTAGGCATTGGAGATAAACAACCACTTAAGTGTCTAATAGCTAGGTTGTGGAGCAGATAGAATTCCAGGTTTAGAGTCAGGAGGACCTGAGTTCAAATCTAGCCTCAACTGTGTGACCCTGGACAAGTCACTTAATTCTGTCTCAATTTCCTCATCTGCAAAATGAGCTAGAGAAGGAAATGTCAAGTCGCTCCAGTATCTTTACCAAGAAAATCCCGAATGGGGTCAGAAAGAGTGGAAAACAGTTAAACAACAATGACAACAAAAAAAAGATCTGAACCCACCGTCCTCCTTCACTTGCAAGGTTCTAGCCATTCTTCCATCTTGTAGAGCTAACTTTCTGAGGATCGAGGTACTCTGAAAGGTCAGGATAAGGAGGCAAGCCTCCTAGGCATAGGGAAAACCTGTGGAAATGAGCAGAATCAGAGATGGAAGGGACCGAAGGAGGTTAGGTTGACTGGAATATAGAATGTGTGTGTCGGGGCAGGGAGGGAAAGGGTGACCTTCGTGATATCTCTAGCAAATAGAGGAATTTGATTTTTATCTTCCAAGTGAAAGGGAGTTATTGAAACATCTGGAGCAGGAGAGCGACAAAACTGGACATTTCTTGGGTTTTAGGAAAATTCATTTGGCGAACAGATTCCATGCCATGAGAAATTCTGGTCCCCAATGAGAAGCCATTTCAAAGAAATGGTAAGTCGTCTACTGGGTCATTTATTCAAATTATTATGCACCTACTCAATTAAGGCTGGGCCTGAGTCATTAGCACATAGTCAAGGACCGCCCAATGGACCTATTTGCAGAATGTAAAACATGCCTGTGAGATTGTGCAAACTCGAATCTCTGCCCCCAAGTTTCATCAGTTTCTTAGGGTCAGGGTTAGAAAGCCCAAGAATGTCATTTGGGTCTGCTTCTGCCCATGAGGATAACGAGCTTTCTTCCACTCCAGCTCTCTGACGAGCGTCATGACATTCCAGGTCTTGGGCAATAGGGACCGCCGAGGGTTGTTTATCTGTTTTGATTTTTGCTTCGTGTCCAAGCCGAGGACATCTGTGAAACGTTTCCTTGCTGCAAATGTGGAGTTTGTTTTTTTGCTGCTTGGACCAAGGAATAGCCAAGAAGAGAAAAAGGTCGTGGAGAGGGAGTGGAAAGATCCTGAGCAACAATAACAGAATTAAACCTCAAAAAACCAAAGCAAAAACCCTAATGGGTGCCCCAGTGATGTCACAGTTGGCATGCTGCCAAAGACCAAGAGTGTGACCCTGGTTGGTGTAAAACTGCACCATACATAAGGAATAGACACCCCAAAGCACCTAGGGCAAAGAGGAAGGTAGAAGGGAACAGGCTAAACAGAGAATTTCAGCATTTGCTGGGACAATGAGGCCATTGATAGCCAACTTGGAAAGGGTGGGGGAGAGAGAAGATGCTGACTGAGAAGGGGATCTGCGTGGGAAAGTGATAATCCAGCATTTCTTTCTCCTGTGTCTTAGGCACTGAGAGACAGTGGGGCCGTGACAGGATGAAGGTTGGCTCTCAGAGGGCAGAGATATCAATCACGATGAAATTTAGAAAATTAATGGGAGGCCCAACCCCCAGGTAGGGGAAGGAAAAGTCTAGAAGCAGAAGGAGCGAAGATGGGAGCATTTGGGGCTGCTTTTTGGAGACAAGGATCCAAGCTGTAGACTTGGGAAGCACCTTAATAGATATCTAACTACCTCATTTTACAAACTGAGGCCAAAACAACTCCTCTGGCAATTTCTCAGCCTAGGCAGGGCAGAGCCCCTCGATGTTGATCCCTATTCATTATGATTAAATAAATCTAAGAGTTGCTTGGGGCTCAGAAAGGAGAAAGCTTCAGTTTCCCCACTTATAGAAAAAGGGGATTGACCTCTAAGGTCCCTTCTACCATCTCTAATTCTCTGTTGCTTGTCTATATAGCTAGCAAGTATCAAGAGTGGTATTTGAACTTAAAACTTCCTTCACACTCACTCTCTGAAAAGAAAAGCTGCTTAAGAAATGTTTAAAATGTTTAAAACACTGGTTTGTAACCTGGTCCTGGAGTCCACAGACCTGGAGTCCATGGACCACCCCCAAAAAGGTAGTGTAGATCATTGGATCTACAAACTTAGAACATTTACTACTGATAACTGTATTTCAATATAACTTTGTCTTTTTGTGATATGAATCCTTTTAACAGGATTGTGAAGCTCATTGAACCTCCTTAGATAAACTATCCCTGCTTGAGTAGTAAATATAGCTCCTTTATTTTAAGGGTGATGGAGTGGGGGAGGTGTACATAAAGAATGGTAGACTTCAAGTCAGAGGTTTTGTTATGTTTTTTGGTTGTTTCAATTATGTCCAACTCTTCATTACCCCATTTGGGGTTTTCTGGGCAAAGATACTGGAAGGGTTTGCTATTTTCTTCTCCATCACATTTGACAGATGAGGAAACTGAGGCAAACAGGGGTAAGTGACTTGTCCAGGGTCACACAGCTGGTATCTGAGACTGGATTTGAACTCAGGTCTTCTGGACCACAGGTCTGGTACTCTATCTACTATACCACCCAGCTGCCTGAGTCAGAGGACATGAGTTCAAATCCCGACTTTGTCATTCAATATTTGCATTACTTTGGACTTCAGTTTCTTTATCTGCAAAATGAGGTAGGGCCTGATTTTACTGTTGCTAAAATCTCTCTAGGCATCAGTTTTTTCAATGAAGGGATTTGCCTCTAAGGTCCTTTCTACCTCTGAATCTCTAATCCTCTTGCCTTCCTCAGTGTGTGACCTAAAGTCAGTGGTGAGCATCCAGGCAAGTCATTTCTGCCAGATAACACTAATATCTTTCTCTGAGTCTATCACTCCATCTCTTCTTTTTCATTCTTTTGGAGGAGCTCTCTCCCATGCCCCAGTTTCCCTCCTTCCTCATGTCTGTCTTGAAGCTTCCCACTCTTCCTTCAGGACTTTGTCCAGGTGCTGATTCCTCCAGAAAGCCTTCTTGGATTTCCATAGCTATTAATATCTTCTCCCACTATGTGGTCTTCTTTTTCCCTTCACTCCCCATCTTGTGTTGTACTTAGGACCATAAGAAACAATCTTAAAGCCAGACAGGACCTTAGAGGTCATAGGGTCCAACCTACTAGTTGAAGAAAACAGTAAAGTGAGACCTGGAGACTGAGACCTTGGAAAGACCTAGTAAGTCATTGAGCCTAAACCTGTCATTTACAGACAAAGAAACTGAAACCCAGAGAAATTAAGTAATTTCCCAAGGTCATATAGCTAATAAGTATGTAGGGCAGTACTCTTGGGTTTATGATGTATTCTCCCGAAGGATGGAAGTTCTTTGAAGAAAGGCTGTTTTTCCTTTTGTCTTTGGGCATCTTCTCTGGGTGTGAGGGTGTATATGTATGTGTGCATATAAGCGAATGCATGTGTATGCATGTAATAGGGGTTGGGGTGCAGGCCATGGATTAGACATCAGAGTAAGGTCCATTTTGTTGATTTCTTCCCCCCTTCCTCTGAATCTTCAGCACTTAGCTCAAAATCTCATACCTAGCAGGCATTTATGTGACAATGCCAGGCTTATAATACAGACATGAACAATATTTCATGAATTGAATGAGTTTCTCTTGCATCAAAGCTAAAGAGTTAGAAAGGAAGCCCTAGGAAAGGGAACTGACTTGTCCAAGGTCACAGAGAAAGGAAGTAGAAGGACAAAAATTAGAACCCCCATGGCACTCATCCCACAGCATGGAGAGGTGGATAGAACACTGGACTTGTAATCAGGAAGTCCTGGGTTCAAATCCCACCTTGGATGCTTACTACTGATTTTCTTAGGCAATTCTTTTGACTTCCTTGTATCTCAGTTTCCTCATCTGTAAAAGAAGGGAATTGGATTTGATGATGGCCTCCAAGGTCCCTTCCAACTCTAAAGCTGACCCTATGTCCCTAAGTCATCTCCTCTTTTAGGACCTTAGTTTCCTGCTCTATATTTAAAAGGAAGGGGTTGGGATTGGCGATGGCTTCCGAGGTCCCCTGCAGCTCTCAATCCTATGATTCCTCAGGACTTTCCTGAAATGACTCACATTAAAAACTCCCCACATTCTGCCCGAAAAGAATCTAAAGCCAGCAGGGATCAAATCCACCCCAGTTCTCATTACACTATAAATCTGGGACATTATCTTAGCAGGGGTGGGGATGAGGAGTCAAGGAAATCGTCGTGAAATTGTTCTTTTCTTGGCCTGGCCAAAAATTTCCCTCTGTCTGTCGCTCCATTATTCTAGGTTACAGCTCTTGGATCAGTCTAAACAATCTCCCTCCCCCGCCTGCCTTCAGCGCTATAATTAAAAAAATATTTGGTTCCTAATGTACACAGCTCGCTTTGGGGAGGGGCGCAGCTGTCAGGTGGTATTAGAGAAGGAGGCCTCAGGGAAAGCCTTCGATTTCACCGTGGTTGGCACTGGTCATTCCCAACAGCCAAAACAACCCTGCTGCCCAGTGGTCTGACCGCGTGAATGAGACAAGGCTTCTTACCGAAAGGAGTTAAAGTTGATGTCTGCGCCCAGCCTGGGCCTCTCTGGTTAATGGTCATAATACAGACTGTCCTTGACACTAAGGATTTTTATAATTCTCATCTTTTCCCCCACTTTCACCTCCCTCACACACAAGGAAAACTTTGAGTGGGATCAGGGGATGTTATTGGTCAATCAATCACATGATAAAAGGATCCCAGATTTTGAGCTGGGCTAGAAGGGGTGGTAAATGCATAAAATATTAATTAAATTAATATTAAGTGCATAAAATAAAGTACATAGGATTACTGAAGAAATCAATTATATTGAAATATAAACTATCAAAATATGTTTTAAAATATTTACAGACCCGAGGTTAAGAATTTCTGTTCTAGCACAACCCTCTCATTTTACAGATGAAGAAACTGAGGCACAGAGATTAAAGGGATTTGCTTATTGTCATTTGGGCAGTAAGTGACAGAAGCAGGATTTGAATTCAGTTTCTCTGATTCCAAAACTCAGACCTTTTCCCAATCAGCAAGCATTTATTAAACACCTATGTAAGCACCACATATGAGTAAACATTTATTGAGCACCAAGTATTATACTGTGTGCTAGGATTGCTAAGACAAAAATGGAATTTGTCCCTCAGGTACTGACATTCTAGGATCATAGAGGTGATTGAATTCAACTCCAGATTCTCCACACATATAAAAATTGAGTAAGAAGTGATTTCCCCAAGATCACAATGGTAGTGAAAAAAAAAAAGATGAAAGAATTATTCATTCAGAACTAGAAGGTACCTTAAAGGCTAAATCTAATCCTCTCATTTTACATGTTGGGAAACTGAGGCCCAGAGAGAGTAAATGCCTTGTCCTGTGTCAAACAGATCGTAAGTAACAGAGTCAGGATTTGAACTGAGATTCTTTGACTCCAAAGCAATCATCCTTTCTATTGAACCATGTTGCTTTGACTAACACAGGTTATGAACTTGTAGTTTGGATTCAGTCAAAGGACTGCACTTGAAGACCTAGATGGCCACATGTGGTCTCGAGGTCACAAGTTCCCCACCCCTGTCCTACCCACCCACACCCAAATCCACTATGGATTTCACCATCAGTTACATAAATTTGCCAATGAATGCTCATAATTACCAGCACTCTATCTAGCATCATAATTTGGAATCCAAGATGAGAACATAAAATTGACTTCCTTCAATTGTAATAGCATGGTGGATAGTAGAAGCATTAGATAAACAGATATATAGATATAGATGCATATATCCATATACACATATATGTACATACACATATATACATACATGTATATGTACGTATACATACATATAATATATACATATGTGCATGTTATATATGAGCATAAATATGTAGGTATATAGAACAAGCATATACACCTGCATGTACATACATATACAAATATGTATGTGTATGTGTGCACATATGTGTATATATCTATATGCCCCTAAGCTCTTTGTACCCACATTAGGTACTCACCTTGGTTATGATTCTGGCTCATAGGATCATTCTTTTAATGGACAACTCTTTTAAAAGAGGCACAGAGAGCGTGGGGAGGGAGAAGGTTCATCTGAACTGTACAGAAATCTCTCTGACCACTCTGTGGTGAATGGTTTGAAGTGGAGAAAGATGAGATAGGAAAACCAATTAGAAAGCTATTACTATGTCCCTGGCTGGAGATGATGAGGTCCCTCCAAGCTCTGATATCTTATGTTCTAAGGTCCCTCTCAACTATGGTGTTTTCTTTCCTCCAGGTCTCCCACATCTGGCATTCTCTTTCTCTGATCTGAAGTCTAGTTCCATCTAAACTCTCTTATTGTATAAACTGGGAAACATAAATGTTTCATACTTTAGTTGACCAAAACATTAAAAATCATTAGCAGACCATTAACACTGACTTAGCTCCTCCAGCCCTGGTGACCTAACTTTCCTATCTCTGATGGAAGGCCTAGGATAGGGCACAGCCCAGGTATCTCAGCCCCTCAGCAGGCCCCAGCAGGCCCCTTAAGTGGATGTAATGATCACAAGAACCCCACACCACTCAATCCTATCAAGGCCTTTAATCTCTGAAAACCACGAGGGTTGGAGGTTTTTTTTTCTGCCTGTGCTTGGCAAAGCCTTAGGAGCAAAGGGTTAATGTTTCAGAGCCTTCCAAGCAGAGATGTTTGGATAAGTACACCTGATATTCTCCATTCTGGGGGCCTGGGAGACAGACAGTTTATGTGTATACACTTTATGGGGCAGACTTTGTTATAGACGCCACAGAGGAACTCCCAATCGCTACAGGAAGTGGGATATACACAAAAACCCAGAGATGGAGAAAATATCTGGTAACATGCCCTGCGCTCCAAGACTTCTGTCAACAAGGCAGGTATCACCAGGAACAGTTCCCAATGTAGAGAGCTCCCCCAAACCCAAGCCAGGACAGGAACCGTTTCATTTTCAATCCTTTCCAGCTCTTTATGACCCCATCTGGGGTTTTCTTGGCAAAGACACTGGTGTGGTTTGCTATTTTCTTCTCCATCTAATTTTACAGATGAGGAAACTGAGGTACACAGGGTGAAGTGACTTGCTCAGGGTCATACTCTTGACATTTTGATATGTCACTTTGCCATTCAGTGAATTTTATCATGACTCTGTGTTTCTAAAATTCATCTGAACTATTGGAGCAATGCAGTGAAGTAAAGTCTTAGGGTAAAGACCACAGATTAGGCAGGGGCTTCCTACTATCCTTCTCCTTCCACCCTGAAGAAATCTGAATGTTACTTCCTGGGAGATGAAGTGTTTTTGAAGGCCTCAACCTTCCAAGGCCAACATCCAAATCCCAACATCTATCCTACTTGATCCATTTCCCCTAAGCCTACAATTCCACAGGGTAGAGGGGAGAAGAGAGCAGGGGAGGAAGAAAAGGGCCACCTGTGTAATACACTCATCATTATAGCTTATGTACCACAATTATCAACGTTAATTTCTTATCTTCTTCCTAGCTTGGAGCTCCACAAAGGCAGGGACAAGATCATGTCTAAGCCATGCTTCTTCTGTTCAAAGAAGCATGGGGGGATTTGTATGAATGGATGTATGGTGAAAGAAAGTGTTACTAAAAGAACAACCTGCTATAACTATAATAATGTAAATAAAAATAACAGTAGAAAGAAAAGGAGTTCAGACTCACTTAAAAGAGTCACTTATTCCCCCCCCCCCCCAGAGAATATACAGTGAAACATAGCCTTCTCCTCTCAGGAGAGAGATGAGAAATTCCAGGAGCAGAATGGACCCTTTCCTGGCAAATGTAATTGCTTGGTTTTACTTAACTGTCGAGAAAGGATGGAGGTGATGTATATTAGGGAAATAGCTATAATATAAAATTCAGAATGCACTACTGGAACTTTTATTTTGTGTGTGTGTGTGTGTGTGTATGTGTGTGTGTGTCCTTTGCATATCTCCTAACCTAGCCATGTGTACTACACAGTTTAATTACTTAATAAAACTTTGTTGCTCTGAAAAATGTAACAAGTATATGAACTCTCTGGCTCTACTTTCTGTTCATTCCTTGGCCAATGATGAAGAAAAGGCTCAGATCATTATCTGCTTCTTGGACAAAGACTGTTCCATTGGAAAATACACCCATACATCATCACACCTGTGATCTGATTGATGCATCCTTCCGTCCTTCCAATGATGGACCACTCCTGCCCATCCGTTCCCATAACGTTGAACCATGTCATTCTGTCAGTTCATCTAAGAAGTGGTACCCAGTGTACTGGAGGTCTTTCTCGCAAGCTCTTGACATCGAGTAGCTAAGAACGGAACATAGCAATAACATCCCTCAGTACTCCCTTGTTCTCACCATATGAGTGGCTCACTACTTTTTTTCTGATGACATATCCTATATAGTTTCACCTACTTTATCTGTAGTTCCATTTCTTACACTATCAATCAACAAGTATTTATTAAGGACCGACTATGTGCCGGGTTCTATACTAGGGGGTAGGGATGATACAAAGAGAAAAGGATCTTGCCTCCTAAGCGGGGAGACAACATGCTTATCTAGAGGTACAGATAAGGTATAGATAATGCAGGGAAAAAATATATCCAAATTCAACCTTGGAAGGCACAGTGGATAGAGTGATGGACCTGGAGTCAAGAAGTCTTGAGTTAATTTTCAGTTTCATATAATAACTGTGTGACCCTGGACAAGTCATTTAACCTCTATTCGCTTCAGTTTCCTCAATTATAAAATGAGGATAATAATCGCACCTACCCCACAGGGTCGTGGTGAGGACCAAATGACATGATGCTTATAAAATGCTTAGTACATAGTAGACACCTAATAGATGCTTATTCCCTACCCTTCTTCCTCCTAACTGAGGCAGCCAGAGGGACTGAGAAAGACCTCTTGCAGAAAGTGATACCCAAGGGGAGTCTTAAAGGAAATCCAGCATTTCAAGATTTGGAGGGAAAGGGAGAATATTCCAGGCAGGGGGAGTCCGCAAGTGCAAAGGTGTGGAGATGGGAGATGGACCATTGTGTGAAGAACAGCAGGAAAACAAGTATAGCTAGGCTATTGAATGAGTAAAAGGGAGTAATTTATGAGAAGACCGAAACATTTCTTCCAGTGAAGCACAACTATGAGTAATGGAATCCTACAGTCTCGTAAGGTTTAGCTTTGAAGTGGAGAGCATAGCCAATGTGAGAATTTGTTTTGCTTGATTGTACATATTTGCTACAAGAGGCTTTTCTTTTTTTTTTCCCCAATGGAGACAGAGGGAGAGGGTGAGTAGGAAAAGGACTCCAAAAGAAAGGGCACAGAGAGAGGGAGGAGAGAAAGAGAGAGAAGGAGGAGAGAGCAACAGAGAAACAGAGAGAGGGAGGAGAGAGAGAGAAGAGAAGAGGAGAGGGGGAGTAGAGAAAGAGAGACAGAGAAACAGAGAGGGAGAAGAAAAGAAAAAGAGGGAGAAAAGAGAGAAGAGAGAGGGAAGAGAGAAAGAGTTAGAGAAACAAAGAGAGGGAAAGGAGAGAAAAAGAGGGGGAGGGGAGACAGAGACAAAAAAGAGAAGAGAGGAAAAAAAAGAGAGGGGAAGAGAGAAAGAGAGAGGGGGGAGAAGAAGACACAGAGGAGAGAGGGAGAGAAAAAGAGGGGGAGTAGAGAGAGACAGAGAAACAGAGAGGGAGAAGAAAAGAAAAAGAGGGGGGAGAGAAAGATAAGAGAGAGGGAAGAGAGAAAGAGCTAGAGAAACAAAGAGAGGGAAAGGAGAGAAAAAGAGGGGGAGGAGAGAGACAGAAGCAAGAAAGAGAGGAGAGGGAAAGAAAGAGAGGGGGAGGAGAGAGAGAGACAGAAACAGAGAGAAAGAGAGAGACAGAGATGGAAGACAAGAGAACAGAACAGACAAACAGTCAGAAGGAATTAGGGTAGGCAGGGCTGCTTTGAAATCTATATGTTGAACTCAATACTTAGAATACTTAATACTTTAAAAGAGAAAGCAAGCTTTTCATAATATAGATATATAGTGTCATGTACAAACTCCTGTGTATTAATGTATGCATTAATTTAGTTAAGTTGAAAATAAAAATAATAAACATTATAAATCCTATCATTGTACTTTAAAAAAATAAAAGAATAAAATGTCCCCCAGAGAGGAGCAATGCAGAAGAACATGGTGGGCAAGAGCCATTTGCTGCATATGCAAATGAAGAGTGATAAATGAATATTAATAAAATATAATAAAATAAGAGTTCTCCACTAATACTCTTTGCCCTCATGCTCCTCACAAGAAGGTGATCCTGTGTTGTCAGAAGGCCCCCAGTCAGAGCATGAGCTCCAGAAGGAGCCTGTTTCATCAACCCCAGTGCCCACATCTGAGACCCCTTTTTTTGTGTCTTGAATCCCTTGGACAGTCTAGTGAAACCATCAGCTTTTTTCCCAGAAGAAACTTTTTCAATGCACAAAGTAAAATATGTAGGATTGCATACAAGAAAAACCAAATGTGAATGAAAGCAAAGAAACAACTTTTAGAAAAGTTTAGTTTCTGCTGATGAAGGCTGAGTCCACACTGAAAACCATCAAAACCCAAAAGTGTGGAGGTAGGGAGGTGCTGAACCAGCTCCACCCAAACTGGATGGAGAGAGTTGATTGTTAAATTTTCCACATAAGCATTTACACCTCAGAAATCGGAAAAGTCTACAAATTGGGGCTTGATTTATTGTTTTGCTGACTGTCTGAACTTAATAAAGTGATGGAGAAAATGTTGATGATGCAGTTTAAACTGAGAAATGCACCCTGTGAAGAGTTTCTTCCGCAAACTGGTTGTTAAGCATTTACCAGCACACCCCTATGTGGAGATTTTAAAGGTTTTCAAGGCATCTCACACATATTTTCTCATTTGAAATCTACAGTAAACTTCTTCATTTTATAAATTGGTATAGATGAAGTCCAAAGAGGGAAATAATTTGTGAAAGTTTGCATAGCCTTTCCTGGTCCTCTCCCCCTTCTCCTTCCCTCTCATATTGCCTTCTATCTGTTCTGTTTATATCTTGTATGCATGTTCATCTTTTCCATTAGAATATAAACTCCTTGAGGTTAAGACTTGGTTTCTTTAGCCTTCCTTTGTATCTTAGTTCAACATCTGGAGCATTGTTATGGTTCAGTTGTGTCATTCATGCTGACTTTTCATGACATCATTGGAGGTTTTCTGGGAAAGAGCGTGGTTTCCTATTTCCTTCTCCAGTTCATTTGACAGATGAGGAAACTGAGGCAATCAGGGTGAAGTGACTTGCCCAGAGTCACACCACTAGTAAGTATCTCAGACTGGATTTGAACTTGGCTATTCCTGACTCCAGACTCAGGACTCTGTTCACTGCTTCACCTAGCTAGCTGGTCCACTCATTTTAGAGTCTAATAAATGCTTATCGGTTGACTGATATGTCCACTAAGTAGTAAAACCTGCAATCTTCTCACCTCATGCTTAGAGCCACCAATAGCAATTTTAGTGCTTTATTTAAGCACAGTCCCCATGTCCTCAAATCAACTTTACAATCCATGATGTGAAATTAATGCAGGTAATTGAAACAATTCTACTTGGAGCTAGAAGGGGAATTAGTTTCTATAGTAGTTCACAGATGTGTGTTATTACAGTGGATAACTGGGTGTTAGTTCTACACAGCTGAAGGAGTAAATGTGTTGTGTTGATTTTAATTGGATCTGATTGCTCTGGTATAGATAACTCCCAGAAAGGAAACTTCCTTTTCCAATGCATATTTGTGCCCACTGTCTGTAATAAATAGTGTTAGAGAGTTGGCTAGGGCACTCATTGAGAGGTCAAATGAATTACCGAGAATCCCACAGTCCCAAGGATCAAAAGCGGGTCTTCCTGGCCTCTCTCTACAACTCCAAGTTGCAGTCTTTAAATTTTGCCACCCAGGGACAAATTGCTTATCACCTATCCTACCAGTCATTGTTCAAGATAACATTGTTCAGGGAAAAATGATACTTGGTATCATAGATGTCTGGAACTGTGTCAAATATATGAACTGATAAATCGGGCAACCATCATGCCCATGAAGAAGAGGAATTCTATAGTCTGAAAGGGTTTTCTGTGATGGAGATTTGTAGCTTAGACTCTATTGGAACAAGTAGCAAGACTTCCCTCCTTCCCCCCAGCCCCCACTCCGTGCCTCTACGCCAGGACTAAGGATCTCCTGGCAGGCCTTACAAACCCAGATGCCAAAGCTGGTATTTCATACAGGCAAGAATTGGGGGGAAGGGAGGGAAAAATAAAAAAAAAAAAAAACAATAGGGAGCCAGCAGGGGAAAAGCATGAAGTTGCTTTAATTTAATGAGGCTTTGAAAAGCCCCACGACTCTGCAGATGAGATCAACTTCCCCTGACATTTATATAAGACCCTGGAGAGGAGGAGAGATAGCTCTGACTCACATGCTATCCATGTCCCAGAATGGTTTGACCCTCTCTCTCTCCTCCTTCTACAAATTTTTTTCTTATTTTTTCAGTCCAGGGTCAACATCTGTAGATCTGTTCTTCTCAAAAATAAAGTCATCCATCTCCTCACAGCCCAGAGTTGTGTCCTGTCAGCTCAGGAAAAGCTGGTCCTCACAAGGTTTACAGTAGACCTCTCAACCCATGGTGGGAAACAGACTTATCTGCTCTGGACCGGTATTCAGTTCTCAAGAATGTATCCTTTCCTCAGGCTGAGGGGGTGAACTTTGTTTATCCTTTGGTATACAATGAAATGAGGGGGAACACATGGTCCGGGTCTTGGCTGGAGCAAGGTGGGGCCTAGTCATGGTGTTTAAAAATGGAACAAGGCCTTTGATCCCAGGCCAACACCACCCGATGAGGCTCGGGGTTTGGACTCCAAGCTGACGACAATAGACAACAGCGTTCTGTTCCCTACTCTGTCTCTGCGTAGGGCACTACGCAGTCCCCCAGAGAAGGAAAACAGTGATCTAGGGACACTCCTGGGAGGCTCTGGCAACTGGGGGAAAAACAGAACATCCCACAGAAGAATCTGAGCTCCCTGATTTCTCCAATTTTTGAGAATTTCCTTCTCAATGGCTTGAACTAGACAATTCCAAACCTGCAGTTTGCTCTGAATGGAATGAGTGTGGGTAGCCTTTCCTCTGACCAAGAGGGTGGATTTTGTTCATTGCCAAGCTGAACTAGTTAATACATATTGAAAGAATTGCTCATCAAATTGACATATCAACATCACCTACTATTAACTACCAGTTATTACTGCAATGTTACCTCCTAATATTGATACTATAAAGAGTGTGACCATCTGTGACTCTACTATACCTGCTCCTCGTCCATCTATTTGTTTTTCATATTGACATTTTCCCCTTGGTTTTTGTCCCTATGCTTCTGAGCTGTAGTCTGGAACCCTTTCCCTGAGCACCAACCACTCCTTGCTCACTCTCACTTATTCATGTTAACCCTATCTCCAATCCTAACTCCATTGTCCCTACACTACATCCCCCTACTCCTTTGGTGTGACCTCTGAAACTCCTACTCCATTGTTAACCACTTCATTTCGATTCAGGTAAAGGAATACAAATTACTCAAAGAAGACCGTTTCTTCCCCTATTGATGGCAATATTAAAAAACATCAGAAACACTCATTTTATCTAAAGAAATAGCATCCATACCGCAGAAAGTGGAACCCAACCAGAAGAGAATGAAGCATTCTATAGCATTGCTTTTTCCCTACTGTCCACACTGAGGACAGAATGATTAGTTGTGTAGTGTGGCTGCCCCTCAAAACCCATGCAATCATCACAGAAACTCAGAGTCGGAAGGGACATTACATTTTATTGAGAGAAGACAACATGAACACAGATGAGTAAATACTCCATATGTACAAATTCAGCACAGGGTAATTTGGAAGCAGACATACTGGTTATCAACACATACCAGAAGAAAGAATTCCCATCACAATCCACATGAATTAAGCACCTACTAGGTGCTAAGAACTGTGTTAAGTACTAGAGATAAAAAAAAAGGCAAAAACACAATTACTCTTCTCAAGAAGTCTTTCCAATAAGAGAGACAGCCTACAAACAACTATATATATAAGCAACATCCAAAAGTGCCCACCTCGTTTTAGGAAGTTTTGTTTTGTTTTGTTTCTCGACATAATTCATTAAATGTGCAGCATTTACCCATTACTCAAATAAGATTGTGTATAAACAGCGCTTCATAAAAAAAGAAAAAATGAAGAGGTCTTATATCAATGTCAGCTATTATTAGTATGAGAATGGTGAGCATTTTGGGGACTTCTTTTCTCCTCTTTTCTGTGGTCTCTAACTTAAAACAATGATTAGTTGGGGTAAATTATTATTGGGTTTGTGGCTAAAGTTCTCCTAGGATACACACTACTCAAAGAAGACCATTTCTTTCCTTAACGGCAATATTAAAAGCATCAGAAACAACTCTTTTACCTAAAGATTACCTAGGTACTATAGACTGAAATATGGCAAGAATCTGTGGAAAGCTATAGTTCTGCTAACCTCAGGCCTCCTGCAGTTTTTAACCAGTACTTTCCCTTAGGAAACCTATGAATTCATTTTTGTGTTTTGATAACTGTATTTCAACAATTGACTTCCTTTGCAATATTATGTTTTTTGCTTTATTCATTTGAAAGCATTATTTGAAGAAAGATTCTACAGACTTTACCAGATTGCCATAGGGGTCTGTCACACACACACACACACACACACACACACACACACACACTCACACACACATTAATCTTTGGTTGGAAACAAAAGAAGTTCCTTTTGCCTCCATTTCAGACACCGTCTAGCAACCAGGATCCAAAATCCAGCAAAAGGGGATCCAGCCAGACCCCTTAATTCTATCCCACATCATGGAATATTCACAAATAAAAGAACATCCCATCTTGACCACACAATTATATGATTGATGGACAAGTGGCCAAATGGGAGATCCATTATCAAAGGACTGGCATCCACCTCAGGAGACATGGTCAGAGTGTTTGGACCTGGGCCTGAGCCAGTTGTGGTTGCTCATTTGTTTCAATGGCAGGGAATGATCTTGGTGAAGGCATTAAGTCTGTAGAGAATGCCAGTCTGGGAGCCACAGGTCAACCACTTACAGGGGCCAGGATGTGATTACTGTCTTTGGGTATTTGAAGGACTGTCTGGTGCAACAGGGACTAACTTTATCCTTCTTATTCCCCAAAGGGAGACCTAGGACCAGCAGATGGAAGCTGTAAAGGGCAGAGATTTCAGGTTGATATAAAGAAAAACTTCTTAAGAGTAGAATGAACTTCCATGGGAGAGCTTGGGTTCCATCTTCCCAGAGTCTTCCCTCAAAGACAAGACAACCATCTATTGGTTATGTTGAAGAGGGCAGTCTTTCTCAACTATAGGTTGGTGTCAGCTATGTAGAAGATACCTGATAATTTTTTTCATTCATTCATTTATTCATTCAGACATGATCACCACGATCTTCCAGCTCTGATATCCTGTGACTCAAAATAAGCTTGGTCATTTTGAAAGCAGGGTTTGAAATCTAGAATTGCTTTCCACAGCATCACAAGCCTAGAAAGGATCATGAAATATGAGAACCAACAAACCAGGAGTGAACCGGTAGTGCAACTAGTCCTGGAAGGCATCGGAATTAACAGTAATTCACTCATGATACCCATCCTTGGTCATATTCTTCCATAGGTTATAAAGGGTAGCAATACATAACAAGGATATCATGAAAGTTTGTGGCTCCTTTTACATAGATTCTTACCAGACCTCAAGTCAAAAAGACTCATTTCACTGAGGTCAAATCCGACCTCAGATGCCTACTAGCTGTGTGACCCTGGGCAAGTCGCTTCAGCCTGTTTACCTGTTTTCTCATCTGTCAAATGAGCTGGAGAAGGAAATGACAAACCACTCCAGTATCTCTGCCAAGAAAACCCCAAATGGAGTCACACTGACATGACTGAAACAGCTGAACTAACAAAGATCCATAATACACCCAATCACTTGTCAACTAATCCTTTCCTAGACATCTTTAGTGATGCGAAACTCATGGGCCAATGGCGAAAATATTAGATTTGGACCCAGAGGCTCTAGATTCAAATCTCTGCCACTGTTAATTCCATTGGCCCTCAGTTTCCTCATCTATAAGAGAGAGAGGGGAAGAGAATGAATATTTATATAGAGCTTATTATGGGAAAAGCACTGTGCTAAATGCTTTACAAACATTATCCTATGTAATCCTCCCAGCAATCCTGCAAGTTAGACGCTGTCATTATCTCTGTTTTGCAGTTAAGGGAAGTAAGGCAAACAAAGGTTAAGTGACTTGTAGCCAGGTAGCCCAGAGGTATCAGAAGTGGGACCCTAACCCAGTCTTCCTGACTCAGAATGGTGACTCCCTAACCACTGCAGGGCACTGCCTCTCCCTTTTCAAATGCATAGTATCTTCACCAGACCAGACCTCCAAGGGCAGTTAATTCATACAAGCACTTTCATCCTCTTCTTACAAATAAGGAAACTGAATCTCTGAGAGATTTCAGGATCTTAGAAGTATCACATAGTAAATATCTGAAATAGAACTGGAACCAAATCTCCTGGTCTCAAGGATGTTCACAGGATCATAACTTTAGAGCTGCAAAGAACTTTAAAGGTTATTTCATTAGCTTCTTCATTTTTCATTTGAAGAAACTGAGGCCCAGAGAAGTGACATGCCCAGGGTCATACACGAGTGTCTGAGGCTGGATTTGAACTCAGCTCTTCCTGACTCCAGACATTATGTGTGTGTACATATATAAACATACACACTCATTTGTGCATACATACATATGTGTATGCACATAAATGTGTACATGTATATACACATGCACATATATATCTACGTACATACATATATCTATGTATAGATATATAATCTATCTATATCAAGAGAGAGAGACAGAGAGAGAGAGAGAGAGAGAGAGAGAGAGAGAGAGAGAGAGAGAGGGAGAGACAGAGAGATGTTATCCACAAGTATTACGTGGCAAAACCAGAACTTGAATCCAAGTCATCTAGCCTGCAAACCCAGCACTTTCTAATGTACCCTCCTGCCTACAAGAAATAGCAAGCATCGAAGAGAGGATTTGAACACAAATCCTCTCACTCTGGAGCCATCACTTTTTTTCTTACTGCACCACTCTACTTGGGATGCCATGACTTTTCAAGATTCTTTTATCCCCCTCGGGTTCAAATTCTGATAGAGACTAGGAAAAGTGATTTATCTATTGACTGAGCCATTGAGACTGGTGTGAGGTGCATTATGGGGGATAAAGGCGGGAGAAATGGAGACATCCAAGTCTTTTAGATACTGGAATGCCTCTTTTTTATGAATGGTTAGAGAGTCAAAGAAAGGTGGCAGGGCCCCAGGAACCACTGCAGATCTCTGCTTTCCAGCCTCAGTTCCCTGTGGAGTAGGTGAGTGGCATCTAAGATAAAGGCCTGAAAAACATCCTTGGGGGGAAAAATCCCACATGTTGTCTGGGGGCAGAAGCAGATGCCAGACAAACACAAGAGAGATGTCTTTCAAACATCGACTGAACACAACTTCCTTTGTGTCCTGCTGAGAAATTCTCCCCAAAGTCCCCAGTGTCCTCTCCTCACTGAGGCTGTCTCAGGAATGTGTCATCTCTCTGGCACCCAGCAGCCCTGGTCCAGTTGTCACCAGCCGCCTGAAAACTATGTTCCTTCTACACCCAGGTAGTTTACCTTGGATGAATCTCACCTCCTCCCTTGCCCAGGAAACAAAGAGAACATGTCAAAAGGGCTAAATATGGAAGGAGGAAAGAAAGGAAGAGGTGGGTGTGACAAAGGTGTGACAAACTTCCAAGATGACTCTCCTTTGTGGGAGAGCAGCCTCCTAACCACTCCATCCTACTGTCCTATTCTCAATAGAATGTTCAGAGTTTGCAGGGACTTGCCTAAAATCAAACAGATACTTTCAAACACTCATGCATGTATTTCAACAGATTGCATCCAAAGTACATTTTCAGTCCTTTAGAACAACGGCAAGAGACTTTGAAGTCAGATAAGTGAGGCATCGAATTTGGTACAGCTAGTTATTATTTATGTGACCTTAATTAGCTCTGTTAAATGGAAAGTCATACCATCTCCCTGGGACTCAGTTTCCTCATCTGTTCATTCAGATGGTCTTCAAGATCCCTTACAGCTTTCAACTAACTCCTTTTTAGGCTTTCTGGGATCTTGTCATATTCCTAGGATAGAAGTATATTACATCCTCATAACATAGGACTTAACGTTACATTTCTTGGTATAGACAATTCACGTGTAGAGATATCATGATGGAGAGGATAGAGTGTTATAATTGGAGTCAAGTAGATGTGAGTTCAAATCCCATCTTTGATACTTAATAGCTACGTGACCTCTTGGCAAATGACTTCACTTTTTCTTTTTCTGCCTCAATTTCCCCATCGGCAAAATAGGGATAATAATAGCACTTTTCTCGCAGGGTTGTTGTGAAGATGAAATGAAATAATAATTGTAACGTCCTTAACACAGTTGTTAGGAAGACAGCAAGTAACGAAATAAGCAGCTAAAAACTATCTTGTTTTTTTCAGTCTCTTTTCAGTCATGTCCAACTATCCATGAACCCATTTGGGGTTTTCTTCGCAAAAATACTGCAATGGTTTGCCATTGCCTTCTCTAGCTCATTTTACAGATGAGGAAACTGAGGCAAATAGGGTGACATGATTTTCCCTGGCACATAGTAAATGCTTAATAAATGTTATTCCCTTTCCCTTCCTCTCAAACCCAGGTTTTCCTAGCTCTTGTGGCTGACTATCCACTGGGCCACATGGCCTCTCACATCAATATAGGTGCTTAATTGACTTTAAATATAATCAACTCAAGATAAAATCAGGAACAGAAAAATCTAGGCAAAAACTAGACTAAAAATACTAGATAATGTGTGTGGTTCATTCGGCACTGCCTTTAACCTTTCTATAGCTTTGTTTTTATTTCCATTATTTTAAATTGTTTTATCAGACAAGATTGCCTGTAACCTTCCATCATCCTCCTCCACACCGTTTTACAAATGAGTTTGTATTCTAAACCAGAGTTGCCCTTGGCCACCATCCCTCTCCTGCTGGGTAAGGAGATGAATTATTTGGTGGGTAAAGTAGTTTCTAGGCTCATTTGATATCCTTGTTCCATTTAATATTGGGTTGTGTTTTGTTTTGTTTTTTTTTGTTTTTTGCATCAATATCTTTGTCTCTTTCCATTTCCTACTTTTTGGAACTGATAGCTCATCTGAAAAGGTTGGGTTGAAACCGGGGGTGTGTTAGTAAATATTTAACAACCAGAGTGGCTTTGGGGAGAGGGGGGAGGAAAATGTACATAGGACATATTGTTTCATTTTAATTTTCATTACTATCATTTTCTTCATCACTTTCTTAAGTGCTGGCTGTCATTCAAACAATAGAATTCTGATTTGTAGCTTTGATAACAAATTTCTGAGGTGTAAATGCCCCCAGTGAAAACTGAACAATCAGGTTCAAGCTAGCTGAGGCACACCCTGATTGAAGCTCTTTCTGTAGGTGCTGACCTTTGCTCTAAATAGTCTTTGGTCTGACGGCAAACAGCTCATTTGGATAGGATTCCCATAATAATTCTACAAGAAAAACAGAGGATAGTAGAGTCAGTACTGGAAAGACCTCAGAGATCATCTAGTCCAACTATTTCCTTATACAGATGAAGAAACTGAGGCTCCCAGAGGTCACAATGTCATCATTCTAGAGATGAAAGGGGTCCCAGGAATCATCTAAACCAATTCCTTTTTGTAAAAACAAAAACCGAAGATAAAAGATTGACTGATTTCCATTAGCCTTCAGTACTTGGTCTCACAAATTGAATGACACCCTCACCCCCATAGGGTTTAGTCTAGAGAGGGCTAGATTTGGAATCTTAGGACCTGGGTTCAGATCCCACTTAATACCTGCGTGACCTTGGGCAAGTCTTCTTTAAACCTCAATTATCCCCTCTGTAAAATTAAGAAACTGGACTGACTAATCTCTAAGATCCCTCCTCATTTCTAGAATTCCCTAAGCCCCAGCAGTTCAAATTACCAAAAAAAAAAAAAAAAAAAAAAAGCTGCATTTTTGTCTCAACAAAATACTTTACACCATAACACATTTACTGATCTACTCCAAAGTCTACTCATCTATTATTAACTTGCTATATTTTGGTGAGGCCACTACTTAGGATTTTCTATTTCTGCTTGTATAAACTAGTTAATATGCAGGATTTCACCACCTACAATGGCATCTGACTTACCTCAGCCACCACTGCTGCCAGTAGAAATGACTGGTGGAAATACTTGAATTTTGACTGTACTCTAAGGGTGAGAGGCAGCATTGGTGCAGTGGATGGCAGGACAGATTTGGAACCAGAAAGTTCTTGGTTCAAATCCTACCTCAGATATTTACTAGCTGTATGGATGCTTGGTAAGTTACTTTAGCTGAGCCTCAGTTTTCTCATCAGCAAAATGGGTATGATAATGATAGAGCTAATATCACAGTTCTGTCTTAAGGTTCAAGTGAAACCATCTTTGTATATAAAGTACAAGACAAATTTTTAGGCACTGTATTAATCAGTTATCATTGTTACTCTTAATATTATCATTATGTCCATGTACTGAGAAGTCATGATAAAAGCTGTAATTAAGGACCATTGTCTCTTGTGTTCTTTTTTTAGAGCAGTTAGGTGGTACAGTGGATAGAATGTTGGGGTTGGAGTGAGGAAGACTCATTGTCCTAGTTCAAATCTTGCCTCAAACACTAGCTGCGTGACCCTGGGCAAGTCATTTAACCTTGTTTGCCTCAGTTTCCTCATCTTTAAAATGAGCTGGAGAAGGAAATAACAAACTACTCTAGTATCTTTGCTAAGAAAAACCCTCACGAAGAGTTGGACTTGAGTGAAATGAATGAGTGACAACATGCTTTCAATCCAAGTTCATCTCCTGATTAGAGTAGGAGATGACATTTCCCAAGATTAATATAACTCCCTTGATTTATGAAGTTGGTAAAAGAAACCTTGCATCCAGGAAGAAGGAAGGGAGAGTTCCTCTGCTTCCTACTCTGGTCAGACCTATGGGTAGAGCATTCTGGGAGCTACAGTTTAGGAAGGACACTGATAAGTGTAAAGTATTCAAAAGAGAATGACCAAGATAGTGAAATACCCCAAGTTCATGCCCCAGAAAAACTGGTTAGAAAGCTGAGGTGTGACTCCAAGAAAAAAGAAGATTCCTGGGGATTATGAAAACTGTCTGAAAATATTTGAAGGGAGGTCACATGGAAGGATCAAATTTGTTCTAAGATTTGTCCTTCAACTTGGCAAACAGAACCAGGAACTCAGGGTAAAAGTTATAGGGAGATCTGATCAGGTTAGGTTAAAAGTCAAGAAAAGCTTCCTACCAGTGACAGATGCCCCTAAATGGGATGGACAGCCCCCAGATGTTCTGGCTCCCCTCTCTGAAATCCTCAAGCAGAGAGACACTGGATGACTACTTGTTGGGAATAATACAGAAGGGATGGTTGGTCTCTTGGGACCAGTTGGACTGGGTGACTGTTGAGATCCTTTCCAATTCTGAGACTCCAAACTCTGGGTAACAGAGGGTCCTTGGGTTCAGTGTACAGAACATCCTGTCCTGAATTAATCAGGAAAATAGCAAGCCATCTGCTGAAGGCAGCGCCTTCATGTGAATGCTGATGGCCTAATGTGTATTGATCTCCAATGGCTCTTTAGCAACCTTTTTATAAAACAGGACTTGGGCAGTGTTTTAAGTGGAGAGAGGTGAACCACGGGCAATTTGGAAGGACTTAAGTCTGGAACATTTCTGCAAACTTGACTCCTTTATTTTCAACACTGCCCTTAAGTGTGGGGTTTGGAAGCAGATTTCCCGCAGCCAGAAAGAAATTAGAAAAAGTGGTATTCTTTTGAACAAAATGGCATCCCTGCTTCCTACCCACTGGTGCACCCAGTGGGATCTCTTTCACCTACACGTTCTGCTTTAAATATTTGCCCTCACTCTTGGGGTCCAGAAAATTCAATGGATGCACATTCAGAATAGTATCTTTATCCCTTAAGAGTAGACAATGAGGTAGGGAATGGACATGAGATGTCTGTTACATTTGATTCAATTCAATTAAATAAATTTTTATCATGATCCATGTATAAACCTTGCACTCAGCTAGGTGTTAGACACCCAAAGACAAAAAAGAACAATCCTTACACTCAAAGATCTTGCATTCTACTAGGGTGAAAATGTAGACACATAGTAAATCTAAAATGTATAATTTAAAAATAAAAAGTATCCACTATATACAATAAGATCCAAGGTGTTGGGGATACAAAGATGAAAGTAAAATAATGTCTATCTTCAGGGAGTTAACAGTCTATTGAAAGAGTCAACAATGCAAATGTAAATAAATAACTGCAAAAGACACAATTAGACAAATATCTATTAAATGCCTACTTCTATGTTAGACTTTTGAGATTAAAAAGACAAAAAAAAAGAGAAATAACTCCTGTTTGCAAAGATCTTTTTACTGTCTGGAGTGGAAGGTGACAGCAATCATGTTTTCACAAAAGAAAACTCTAGAAGTAGCTACCAACTGGGCTAGGAGCCATTTTCAAGTTCCCCTGACATTGAAGAATGTCTGCTGCCCATTGGTCAACCTTTGCCCCTGCTTTGTGTCTAGTCTATCTTCTTTTTGTATCATATATTTCTTTGATGGCATCCTTATATGTTTTCTCTTTCATAATCCCTTGACTATACTTTGTTAAAATCAGATCATTCCCATCATGCACTTCTCTGTTGCCCATTGGGTGACCCTCAACTTCAATTCATCATAAACTATAGCATAACATACCTCACCAGTACTGCAAGGACATTTGGTATTTTCAAGATAAGGCTTTGTAAGAAATAAAGAAAGGGATGGTTTCAGACAAGCCGGGGAAGATTTGTATGAATGGATTCAGAGAGAAGTGAGCAGAACCAGTGCAACCATTTATACAACATTTATGCAACATTGTAAAGAAAAACACCATTGAAAGACTTTAAGAATTCTGATCAGTACAGGATGGGTGGTAAAACTGCTATTCACCTCCAGGCAGAGAGATGGTGGTCTTAGGACGCAGTATGAGACCCACTTTTCATACACAATGTGACAATTTCTTTTGTTTGCCCATGCACTTTTGTTACCAGGTTTTATTTTGTTTTGTTTTGCTAGCGAAGTAGGTAAAATAGAGAGCAAGTCTGGTGACTGACATGGCCCTTCATAAAAGAAAATAAAAGGTAGAATGAGGATTCTTGAAGCATTTGTAAAGCACAGAAGAGAACTGATAGATCAGTGAGGAAAGGCACACACCCATAAGGAGGGGAGATTTGAAAATGACATGTTTAATTTATTGTATATTTTCAAAGAAAAGCAAGCTATACATGAGATTCACAGTTTTTTGTTCTACCTTATATAGGGAAAGATTCATTTTATTTCCTATTTATTATAGAAAATTATTTTAGAATTATAAATTATATATAAATTACTACATAATATACATTATATAATGTATATAATAAATTATAAAATTATAGAATTAATTATTACAGAAAATAAATGAAATTCTAAACACAAAACTTAATAGTTAGCTGGACCTTTGCTCCAGTCTGTGACCTGACATGAAGTACTGAATGACCAAACTTAGCTATCTTGGCTGCTTAGAGCACCAGCTATGAGGGTTCCCCCAGCAGGCTAGTTAACTTTGTGCACCCTGATCTGCTATCTTCCGGATCTGCTATCTTCCAAATGTTGGTAACAAAGCAAGTTGGAGGCAGGGAAAGGTATTGATGAGTAGTGGAAAGAGTCCTGAATTTGAAATTGATCACTGTTTCTGCTATTTACTATTTCTGTGACTTTGGGTAGGTCCCTTCCTATCTCTGCACCTCAGTTTGCTCACTTGTAAGATCACTGACTCTTACAGTCAGCCAGAAGACTGGAGTTCAAATGCCACTTGTGCAGTCTTAGGGAAGTCAACCTTCTTGAACCTCAAGTGAGAGTTTAGACAAGCTAAGGTCCCTTCAAGTTCTGAATCTCCTAGCCATCCAATGACTAAGATCTCTAAATTCACTTCGAGATCCAAACCTATAATCCTGATTATAGTAAGGGTGATCAAGGGAACTCCAGATTTGCTGGACCAGAGTACCTCCCACGTTGCAGGAGATGAATTCTGACTCCTTACTGAGGGAGGTACACCTTACTGGGATGACTCAGGAAAGGAATTCCTGACTGGTCTCCAGTGATGAGGAGCTATGCCAGATCAGTGAATCAGGGGTTCTCCTGATGATCCCTGATATAATGCTGGCTCTTGGATACAGAGAGTGAGTGTACAGTTCACAAAAATCAATTCCCTTTACTAGAGAGAAAAAAAAAAACCTGTGCGCACAATCCAATCTAATAAACTTTTGTTAAAAACTTCCTTTGTACCCAATACTGTGCTAAGCTCCAGTGACACCAAGACAAAATGGAGACACTTTCTGCCCTCAAAGAGCTCACATTATATTAATTATATTTAAAATGAAAACAGAAATAGAAATTTTACTACAAAGTCATTTTTTTGTTTCTTTATTTTGCTTTGTTTGTTTTTCTGGAGGGAGGGAATTCTCTTTAGAGAAGGGGAAGGGAGAATTAGGAAATGTTTCTTGTAGGAGGTGGAATTTGTATTAAGCCTTGAAATGTTAACAGGATTCTGTCTAACATTTCTATAGCCCTTAAAGTGTGCAAAGTGCTCACCTTATCTCATTTGATCCTTCTAACTCTGTGAGGTAGATCATCTTATCATCTCTAGTTTACATGAGGAAACAGAAGGTTCAGAGAGGTAAAGGGATTTGCCCAGGGTCACACAGCTAGTAAATGTAAGGGGTAGGATTTGAACTCAGGTCTTTCTACCTCCAGTCAATCATTCTATACAGCACACCACCTCCCAATCCAACATCATCCATTCTATTACCTTGATGCTTCTAAGAGGTAAAGATGAAAAAGCAATACTTTCCAGTCATGGAGAGCAGCAAGTTCCTTGTGTACAAAGTAGGTCCCCTTTGTGTACAAAGGCACATATATGGGAAATCTTATGTTCTATATGAGGGAGAGGAATTGGAAGAATTTATAATAATTGATTTAAAGAAGTAAAAAGAATCATTTGTCAGTATTGAGTTAGGGGACTAAGCAGGGAGGGAACCTTGAAACTCCACCTTTCTGTTCTTTGAACTCCAAAAATTCCATTATCCATCCTCCTTCCCTAGGTCCTCCTAAATCTCATATTGTCATTTGTTGAATATGTTATGAGATCCCCTCAGGATTTCGGCTCAAGGGCATTCCCTTCCTCATCCCTCCCTTGAGGAATTTCTTAAATAAATCTTAGGTAGTAATCCTCTCACCTGAGAATTATGGGCTGTGTGTGTGGAAACAGATGGGAAAAGTCAAAATTCCACTCTGGGGTTGAAAAGAATCTCAAAGAAAGGGAAGGGACAGCCCCTCACAGACAGATCCCCAAGGGAAAAAAGGGGTGTTCAGACTTACTGACTCACCCCATCCTGGCCCCTACTGCTTCAGGTCCTCAGGAAACTGGAAAGTGGGTCCCAAAAGACAAACAAAGAGACAGAGAAAGAAGAAAAACAGGTTAATTGTATAGTGGGGAAGGGGGAACTATTCTAATTATGTTTGAAAATTGGAAACCCATCTTGTTCCATCTAAAACCTTCCTTCAAACTACCAAAGTGTTTGCTCAGAGGATGAGAGGTTGGATGGTAATTACCATCTCTGAATCTGGGCTCCGAATAGGCTGGATAATCTCCTTCTCCTATTGTCCAACCCAATCATCAGATTGGGTGTGATGAGTTACTGACCTTCCATGGTCTTTCATTGTTAGCTCACATGGCCTAACAAGCCACTTTCTCTCAATAGACTCTCTGGGGTCTCTCAAAGATAAGGAATAGTGAGGGTTGAAGACAGAACTGAATTAAACCTAGATCTCTGCTAGGATTTCCACAGGGTCATTTTCCTTTAGCATTCCTCTGGATTGACCAAGAAAAAAAAGATTTTGTCTTCCTTAAATAGATGATGGAATTGGAGGAGAAAGAGAGAGAGAGAGAGAGAGAGAGAGAATTTATTAAATTCTTACCATGTCTCAGGCACTGCACTAAAAATACAAAGATAAGAAAGCAAAACAATCCCTCCTCTCAAGGAACTTACATTCTGATAGGAGGAGCCTATATGTAAAATGAGGGAGGGAGGCTGAAATGGAAAGAAGTGTACCAGAGAGGTTCAAGGGATATGTGAGAATTATGTTGGTCCCAGAGAGAGTTTTCAATCTCCCATTTAGTGCAATTTTTTAGTGTGGTTTTTTTCATATATTTGGTATTAAGTTTCTTTCCCTATGTGTAGTAGAAGACTACATGGCCCATGTCTAGGTCCTTTGGGTCCCATGTGTTCTGATCCACTGGAAGAGATCCAGGAGCAGGTCCCTCCCCATCCATGCTCCAAAGGATGGCCCCAGCTACACATATGTCCATAGTGTTTCCCCTTAAATTCAGTCTCTTTGAGGACAGGATCTATTTCATTTGTCTTTATGGAGAAGGATCTGCAATCCTCACCAACACCAACTGCCAACCAGATGCCACCAAAGGGTTGTTTAGCCCAAGAACCCTCAGAATAGCAGGTCTGTCTCTTCACCCACCCCCACTACTTCTGTGTCTAAGCAAAGTCTTCATCCCATTGAAACAATTCTCATTGTCTCCTCAACCCCCACAACTACTGAAGACTGGGGAAAGAAAATTCTCTATATCAAAGTCCTTGGCACTGTCACCTGGTTCCACCACAGCGGGATGGCTGAGTGTCTACAGTGTAGTACTTGAAGTCAAAAAAGCTGAGTTCAAATTCTTCCTGAGACACTAGCTGTGAGACCCTGGAAAAATCACTCAACCTTGATTTGAGAGAGTGGGCCTAAATGGTCTGTAAATTATCTTCCCGTTCTTAACTGATGATGCAATGATCATCAGTGTAGGAAACTCCCAGCATGGTAATTACCATCCCACCATTGACATAGATAAGCAATTCCTCGGCAGTTTAGGGTCTTATAAGGCTGTTGGGTGGCCCAGAGAGTTTAAATGCCCTTAAGAGACTTGCCCAAGGTCACAAAGCTAATAAGTGTCTGAGGTCACATTTGAACCCAGGATTCCTGAATCCAGGGTCAATGGTTTATCCACTACTCCACTGCCTCTCAAGCTAGAGAGGTAAATTAATGCCAGAATTCTAATAAGGTATATATATATATATATATAATAAAATAATAAGGTAAATAAATGAGCATTTATTTGTTAAACACCTATTTTTCAGGCACTGTGCTAAGCCCTAAAGATACAAAGAAAGCAAAACATCTCTTGTTCTTAAGGAACTCACAATCTAATGAGGGAGACCACATGCAAACAACTGTGGCCAAACAACCAGGAAAACTGGAGATCATTAGCAAGAGAAGATACTAGATTTTCAGGGAATTGGGAGAGATGGGAGCTAAAGGAAGCCAGGAAGTAGAGATAAGGTCTAAGGATGAAAGGGGGGAAGCCAGTGAAAGCTATCCAAGGAATGTCAAGGAGGCCTGTGTCATTCTATGGCAGAGGACATAGTAGGGGATCAAGGATGGAGGACCCAAGCTCCAAGAAAATTGAGAAGGAAAAGGGGCTAGGTTAGAAAGGACTTTGAACACCAAGCAGAGGATTTTCTCTATGTTCCTGGAGGTGAGAGGGAGCCATTGGAGTTTACTGAATCAAGTAACATGGACAGCCCTGTGTTTCAGGAAAATCCATTTGCCAGCTGAGTAGAAAATGAATTGGAGCCGGTAGAGAAAGCAGAGGAATTCCCACAGCTGGGGAGATCCCCTTCTAGTCTTTGTCCCAGAAACAAATAGGGATTCTCTCTAAGATCAAGGAATGTAAGGCTGGAAGGGATCTTTGAATTAGTCATCATTCTGGTTACCAAATGTAGGTTCAGAGAGGGGAAGCCATTTGCCCAAGATCACACAGCTATCTGTAGGATCTGCTGTCCAGGTCCTCGGAAAGGCTTCATATTCAGGGCTCTCTCCATCCCAGCATACTGTCCACCCCAAAGGGACCCTTCTCTTATGACTCTCCTTTCCTCTCCCCCAAGGTATTTTTTTCTCTTGCCAACCTCAAAGCAAAATTAGACTAATGAGCCCTGGAAATGGCCAGAGAGAGCAGGGCTGTGAGAAACAAAACCCGGAGATGAGAGATGCTCTTGTTGCATCATTAGGGAGATTGGTTTCCCAGCCAGGGCCTCAGTGCCCCTACAGCCACTGAAGGAGTCTCCGGGGACCCATTCAGAGACTTTAATTTCTTGGGGCCTCCTTAGGCAGGTGGTCTCTGGCAGGTAGTCAATAGAGAACTTCTGGCTGAGGACTAGAGGCTCTTTGGAAATGTCAACTCCAGAGGTCAAAGGGGAAAGCCAGAGAGGTCGCTGGGGTCAGGAGCCATCACGGTGACAGATGACCCTTGCACATGCTCCAGCTTTCTGGGGCCCTCCCTTGTCAGGAAGCCTAGCCAGGGTCTCTTGAGACGGGGCGGCCTCCAGCGAAAGGTTAGCTGAGTGTCTGGCGGGCACCTCTCAACTGGCCTTCATTAGCTGGAGGATTCCTCTCTTCCCCAGCCCTCTGCCCTTCGAGGAGAGGGTGCTGTCTCCATACCTCTCAACTGTTCCTCATTAGGTAGAACAGAGCCCTTTTGTCCTGGATGAAAACGTCTTTGTTCTGCCCGCCCAGCCAAGTCGGGAAGCCAGAAACCTAGGCAGAACAATGCCACACTATGCAGAGGGAACCCTAGGTTGACAAGGATCCTGGGCAGTCTATGTCCCTGCCAGCACTCCCTGGGTTTCCTGTGGGGTATATCTGAGATACCAAAAGTAGTTATCTATCAAATGAGGGGTTGGATAAGGTGCTCTCTGAGACACCATCCACCTTTGGTGCTCTCTATATGACTTCAGGTCAGTCCCTTAAACTCTCTGGGCCTCAGTGGCCTCATCTGTAGAATGAGGGAAAGGACTGGTTGGTTTCTGAGATCCCTTCTGAATGTAAATCTGTGACCTATGATCCTCTAATCGTCTGTGGCTGTCACGAGGAGAGGTTGCCTATTTGGATACGTGAACAGAGACTGAAATGTAGATGGTGGGCTTGAGACGAGGAATGAAGTAGAGTGGAGAGAGTCAGTTTCAAATCAGGAACACCGAACAGGGTTCAAACTCCTTCTCTGACATATAACACCTGGTGACTCTGGGTAAGTCATTTGTCCTTGAATTTGCTCTAGGCAGCTCTTGAAGACTTTAAGATTCTGAATAGAGCTGGCTTTCATTGATACAAGGGGTTTTCTCATATGGGAGATCTCTAGACCAGTGAAATCACAGGCCCAGGCCTCCTGCCCTACAACCTAGCTCCCCTGCTTTGCTATGAAACGCAAATGAGAAAATGAATGGGAAGCACCTTGCCAACATTAACGTGTTATAGGGGAAAGGAATGGGGAGGAGGCAATACTCATTAAGCACCTACTGTGTACCTAAGCACTTTACAAATATTCTTTCATTAGATCTTTACAACCTGCGAAGTCAGGTGCTATCATTATACCCATTTTACAGTAGAGGAGACTGAGGCAGACAGATGTGAAGTGACTTGACTAGTAAGTGTCTGAGACTGGATTTGAACTCTGGCCTTCCTCATTCCTCTCCTATCCCCCAATTCTATCTGCCCTGTACATAAAATGTCAGTGATAAGTGTTGCATTTTATACAGTGGGCACATACAGAGAGGTAGTGTAGCTTAGTGAATAAGGTTCTGAAATAGAGTCAGAAGAGATAAAATCTGAAAGTTCTAGATTTGTAGTCAGAGGGGAAAGGTAATGGGCATAAGCATTTATATGGCACCTATGGTATGCCAAATCATTGTATTATCTGTTGGTTTTTTTTTTACAAATATTATCTCATTTGATCCCAGAGGACCAGGGTTTGAAGACCAGCTTTGTGTGATCTTGGGCTAGTCTGGCCTTGGTGTCCCTTACAAATGTGAACCTTTGCCCTGGCCTTCCCCCATACCTGTAGTGTGCCCCAGCTCTCCCCCAACAATGGTACTCTGCCCTGGCCATCCTCCATATCCCCCTTGGCCTCAATTTCTTCCTTTGCAAAATGAGAGGGTAAGACTAGATGGTCTAAGGTTAGATCTCCAAGGTTCTTTTCATCTCTCCACTGATGATGAAGATATGACCCTGGGATGCTAGAACCTGGAATGCCCTCTCTATATGCCTGTACTTTCTAGAACTCCTGACTTTATTCAAGTGCCCCATCCTGTATGAGGGCTTGACTGACCCCTCTTGTCCCCCACCAAAATGGCTATGGATTAATTTTGCCTTTCTTTGTTATATGCTTATAAGATAATATTAATAATAATAATTAACATATATACAGGACTTTAAGAGTGACAAAGCTCCTCCCATGGTATCTCACAATAACCTTGGGAGAGAGGAGCTTTTAATATTCCCAATTCACAGATGAGGAAAATGGAGATTCATAGAGGTTAAGGACTTGCCCAGAGTTCTAAGTATTTGAAACAGAATTCAAACTCAGCTCTTCCCAAGTCCCATTCCCACCCTCTGACTGCCTTACCACTTAATTTGAACTTGTCAGAGAACCTGTTTTCTACCACTTATTGTCTGCGCTATCTTGGACATTTTTGCCTCAGTTTTCTCATCTATTAAATGGGGGTTCGAGTGAGTGGGATTGGACTCCGTAAGCTTTAAGATCTCATCAAGCTCTGAAGCCCTGATCCTCAATCATTAACCTCAGGTTCCAACTCCTTGGGCTAATTTTGCAAACCAGGGAAAGAAGTAAATGCAGTGACCCAAGAGAGAACAGCTTTAGAATGTCTGCCTCCAGCTGTTTGGTACAGCTGCAGCCAGATTGGATGGGGATGAGCTCTCCCAAAATGTTCCCGTGTTGGGTTCAGGCACTGTAGAATGCCAGAGAAAACTGATTTCAAGAATCAAGAATCATTCTTATCATCGAAGTCCATTCTAAATACACTTTCCCCATCCTGCCCAACTGCAGGACCCCAGCTTTCTTGCTTTCCTCTTGCTACTGGGGCAGAATGTAAGATCAGGTGTATTCTGGTAAACATTTAACAATTGTATCTCTAGAATTTTTTTAAATTGTACCCAGAATGCTTTTCAGTTGAATTTGCATTATATTAGCATTTTCTCTATCATTTCCTTAAGTCTCAACAATCCACAAAACAATAAATAAATCAAGCCTCAATTTGTAGCATTTACTGATTTCTGATATATAAATGTTCCCAGGAACTATTTGCAATCAATTCTCAGGAGCTGGTCTAAGTAAAGGATAGAAGCTGTCTCTGGCATCCTTAGTCTGGCAAAGTGCTCAGCACACAGTTATGCTTACTGTTCATCCTTTGTTTTCAAAGAAGATCAATGACGTCACAGAGGCTGAATCTCAGTCTCTTACTCTATAAAGCGAAAGGGTTGGACCAGCTGGCCACTGAGATTCCTTTAAACTCTTAAGTCTTGATCTCTGAGTGATAGACCTCCTAAGGCTTTTGTGTAATATAGCACAACCTTGGATGTTATCAGGGCAAACTTCTCTTATGGTCAAAGGGTTACTTCTGTGCTCATGGAAATCAGAACATTCATTAACTGATTAATATAACCAATGTTCATTAAGCACCTATTGTGTGCCACTCCGCAGTGCCCTCATGGTGGTTAAAACAAATTGTTCTCATCTGCCATTCTGCTGGGGGAAGTCTTCACATGCTTGGGGTGGACATCCCCCTAACTCACTGATGGATTTGAGGGCTGGTTTGGCTGGTCTGAAGAGACAGTTTTTTCAAGATGTGGCCTCTGTGCAAGCTACAATTTCTTGGAGCCACAGGTGAAAGTTGAGTAAGGGATTGACCCCAAAGGTGGATGAGCAGCCCTGGAAAGAGCTCAGCTGTCCTCACGTCAGAGGGGCTAGTCCTGAACACTCCAAGTGTGTAATGACATCCCCTGGCAGAATGGGCAGATGAGAACAATTTGTTCCAAATCCATGAAGATGGCTGAAGCAGGCACTGTGGAGCACTTAGAGCTTGGGCAGACACAGAAGACACCAAGGTTATCCACTGCATCTTGGGCCAGCAGCAGTCATCTTCACTTTTGGCTTGCCACTGGACGATGACTCTGGAGGAAAGGAAAAGGCTGATGACTTGGCTTACCTCACTTAAATCCAATTCCCAAGCAAGTCAAGACATCACCTGTGTGCCTTTGGTCCTCTTTGAAAATTGACGAAAACAACATTAAGCACCTGCTGTATACAAATGCACCATGCAAGGCATGAGAATTACAAAGATAAAATGGGAGTCCTTGCCTTTAGGAAATTTGTACACTCCTGGGGTGGGAATGGGAAAGGAAGAGCAAGAAATGTCAGGAAAAGAAGGGTGAGAACAGTGTGTTTTGTGGAGGTAGCAAAGTAGAACAGAAAAAGAATTTAATTTGGAGTTAGTGGAACTGGGTTTGAATACTGACTTTACATGAGATGATTCCCCTAAAGCCTTTTATCGATCTAAATTTATATACCTATGATTCCCCCACTTCTTAATTCTCTCTATCAGATTTCTTTTGCATTTACTTCTCTATAAACATGTTGATTCTCCTGAGAAAACAATAAGCTCCTTGAGGGCAAGGATTTTTTTTCATCTTTGCATTCCCCTGTACCTAGCTCAGTGGCTGGCACATAGTAGGTCTTTAATACATACTTGTTGAATTGAATAAGCATATGACATGAGGACTGAAGTGGGTACCCTCCATGGAGCATGTGCCATGGGATGGTTTGCTCAGAGTGACAAGAGGTACAGGACAGTATTAGTACCTGAAGAATTCAGCCAAGGCTTCCCAGAGGAAGTAGCACCTGGGATGAATTTCAGAGGAAATGACTATTGGTGCCCATTCTTCTGAAGACCACTCAATGGAACCCAACCTCTCCAAGAAGGCAGCTGAAAACAGTGAGACTGAGGGTCTCTTGGCTTTTCCCACTTGCACAGAAATGTGAGATCTGAAGGACAAGTCATCTTTAGATGAAACAGGGCCATATGTGCCCATTGTCACCTTTGTTCAGCATTGGAAATGACAAGCGGAACTCATGAATCAAATTCTCCTTGACTGTCCGGAAGACCATGGATTGAATGGATGTAAATAGACGTCCCCAAGTTGAAATGAGTCATGTGATTTTCCCCCTTGGGTGGGGGGGGAGGTGGGAAAAGGAGAGGAAGAAAGGCAGATAACATGGGAAGATAACAGAGTCCTATTTTGGGGATGCTCCCTCAGGCAGCGTCTGCATTGGTCTTGTGACGTGACTCCAGCTGCTTCCCTGAGTCTTACCCAAAGAAAGCTCCTCTTGGAGCCGAGAGTGCCAACGCTAAACAATCTATTTTCAAGCTGTTTGATGATAACAATCGGTCCAGCAGGATGAATGATAGGGGACAAACACAGGAAGGAGCCCCCTGATTAGATAGGGACAGGGTGGCCAGCAGAGTGGAAAACAAGATGCCCAAAGTGATGAATGAGCACTTCTGCAGAGGCTGCCATCCCTTTTGAAGAGCAACCAAGAGAAAAGTGGGGAAATCAGGGAAGGGCATGGTATAGCAAGGGCAGAGAGAGGGCATCATGGAAGGATTCCCCTGCCTCAAGCCATGAAGATAAAGTCATTCAGAAAGGTCAAAAAAGGAATCCCCTGAGACTGCATTCCTTCCGATAAAGCCTGGGCACCTCACTTCTCTGTGCCTCAGTTTCCTCATCTGTTAAATGAGAGGGCTGGACTCTATGTGCCTCTGGGATCCCTTCTAGTTTTAGATCTGGGATCCCATGAAATCACATTCCTTCTCCAAGTCTCAGTTTCTCCACATCTTTAAAATCAGAGGATTGAACTCAGCGACCTCCAAGGGCCTTTCGCTCCCAGAATCTTTAAGCCCAAAGAGAGTTTGCTCAGTTCTATTCTCCCTGTGCCTACCATGTCCCAGCATTGCATTAAGAGATAGAAATATGGAGATAAAAATAAAACACCCCTGCCTTCAAGGAGCTTTCCTTCTATGAAGGAGAAATAACCTGTGTGCAGCAAGGAAATGAAAATGTGTGTAAATTTATGGTAATGAGTCAGAGGAACTAGGCTCAAACTTCAGATTCCCTCTTGCTACCTATTATCAATTCTGTGGGCCTCAGTTTCCTTATCTGCAATAAAAAGGAGGTTGGAAAAGGTAATTTTGAGCTCCCTTCCACCTCCAAATCACAGTGGTGATTTTCAGAGGGGAGACATTTTAAATGTAAGCCTCTTGAGGACAGGTACTCTCTAATTATTTCATCCCCAATGCCTAATACCCTGTATAGCACATAATAAGCATTTAATAAATACTTGTTGAATTGAACCACATTATCTCAGAGCAGAGAAAGGTCAGTATTGGAAATTGGCTTCTGGTTTCTGCTACTAATTTGCTAGATGACTCCAACACTTCTCTCTGAGCTCCAAATTTCTTCCCCTCTAATATGGGAATAATAGTCTCAGCCCTGCCTACTTTACAAGGTGGTTATGAGGATCAGCTGAAATGATGTATGTAAACTGCTCTATACCTTTGCACAGACTGTGCCCTTTGCCTGGTGTGCCTTCCCTCCTCTCCACTGCCTCTTAGAATCTTTCAAGGCTCAGGTCAGGTGCTGCCTCCTTTCCTGACCTTTCAGATTATCATGGTTCTACCTTCCATATACCTTTGTACATGTTTTCTCCTTATTTTTCTTGTGTACCCTTTGTCCCCACCACCCTTCCCTCAAGATTTCAGGATGAAGGGAGCCTGGAAAGGGTTGGGGGTTAGAGTTATCCTTACTGCCTGGCATATGGCAAACAATAAATTCTTGCTTAATAGAACTGTATAGGATTATCTTTTCTATGGCAAGACTCCCCAGGAGACCATACCAGTCCACTAGTGCTTCTTGAAGAGTATAAGGCAGTCAAAGATCTCAAGACAATAGACTGGACACCAGGAAACTTGGGCCCCCGTCCCAGCTGCGTCCTGAGTTTCCTGTGTACTCTGAGAAAGCCGCTTCTTGTCTTCCAACATCCAGAATCTTGAACTTTCTGATTTTTGTTCACAGATTATGGAGATGCTGCTAACGTCTGACTGCCATCCGAACCCCAGCCTGGGATCAATAGCAGGCAATTATCACGCCCCTACTATGTGCTCCTACCATTGTGGGGTCTGGCAGTGAGAGCTACTTTTTACACGTGCAAGGTCAAGTCTTTGATTGGGATTTGATTGACCTGATTGGGATCTCCATTTATACACATGTACATATGTGTATGTACACACATATGGGCCCTATATGACACTATATATTGACATATATAAGCACAATATATGAATATATATATATATATCGGTATTGTCTTTCAGTCATTTCAGTTGTATCTGACTCTCCATGACCCCATTTGGGGTTTTCTTGGCAAAGATGCTAGAGTAGTTTGCCATTTCCTTCTCCAGTTGAATTGACAGATGAGGAATCTGAGGCCCGCAATGTTGAATGACTTACCCAGGGTCACACAGCCAGTAAGTGTCTGAGGCAGGATTTGAACCCATGAAGATGAGTCTTCCGACTTCAAGACTCTACCCACTGTACCACCTAGCTGCCCATACATAAGAGCTATGTATAACATATACAAGGGCTATGTATATCATATGCTATATAATATATATATATAATATGTTATATATGACTTTCCCTGTTCAGGGGAACTTGATTGCATTTCTGAGAGGTTAAATTGGTCTAAGAGTCAGGTTACAGTGCCCTCCAAGGATACAGATATAAAGGGAAGGGTTTTCCAGTTCATGTGTTTAACTTTAGTCTATGACCCCATGGAATAGTGACCTAAGTGAGGATAGACAAATGACTATAGAGCTGTGTTACCCTAGACAAGTCACTTAACCTCTCAGTCTTGGTTACCTCAACTGTAAAATGGGAATGATAATCACCCCTACCTTGCAGGGTTGTTAGGAAGATTTAATTATATTTAATCACCTAACATATATAAAATGTTTGACAAACTATAAAGTGCTTTATAAACGTTAGTCATTATTATCGTATAATTTAAAGAAAGCCTTAAATGAGTTTCACTGGCCTCAGAGATAAATCCTTCATTTTATAGATTAAAGAACTGAGGTCCCTAGATGGAATATGATCCAAAGTCCCAGGAAGAGGAGGAAGGGAAGGGAGAAAGACATACAAGGAAAAAACCCCAGTCCCCAGCCTGCATTTTAAGCCCTGCAGTTGTACCAGGTCTCCAAGCCTCAACTGGCCTGTGTGCCTGCTGTCAGGGAGTCTCACCACATGCTCTGCTCAGCATCATGGATGGATTTTTTGATCCAATAGAAACCAGCCCCTTTCCCACTATCTGGCTCCCATAATTATCCTGGCAGATGTTCCAGGTCAATTAGCTCCTGCTCTGGCGCCATAGGAGTGTCCCCAAGAGATTTCAGTGTGCAGCCTAACGCCCCACTGCCCGGTCTTCCACAGTCATCCCAGAAATCACTCTGTTCTCCCTTCAATACTGACAACAACGTCCTCGCCATACCAATGAGGAGTGGGGTCAACCAGCTTCCCCAAACCACATCGCAGTAAAGGAATCAGAAGGAAGCGAGGGGTTCATCCATCTCATACCCCGAGTTCCTAAGCCAGCTCCAACCAACTTTCATGTTTCTGCCCAGTTTCCTCAACCACAAACCTCTGTGCTTTGCTCACATTTCCACAGGCTTTATCATCAACAAAAGCTTTACAAACACACACACACACACACACACACACACACACACACACACACACACAGAGACACCACTCCTTTGAAGTCAATAGATCAAGTGTTATGATTTTCATTTTACAAATGAGGAAACTGAGACTGAAGTAGGGGAAGAAATTTGCTGAGGGTCAGACATCTAGGAAGTGTTGGAGCAGGGAAGCTGGATAATGGTGATTTCCACAGTACTACACTCCTTCCACTGAGACCACCTAATGGTTCATGATGAATGACATTTCCCCCTACCTTAGGAAACAAAGAATCATCAACAATCACTTATTAATCACCTACTATATTCTAGACACCTTGTTAGTCACTGAGGATACAAAGAAAGACAAAAAAAAGCCCCTACTTTCCCAAGGTAGGCAACTGGGGGTGAGGTAGATAGAGCACCAGTGCTGAAGTCAGGAAGATTTATCTTCCCAAGTTCAAATCCAGCCTCAGGCACTTACTAGCTGTCTGGTCCTGGGCAAGTCACTTCACCCTATTTGCCTCAGTTTCTTCATCTGTAAAATGAGCTGGACAAAGAAATGACAAACCACTCCAGTATCTTTGCAAAAAAAAAAAAAGCAAATGGTGTCACAAAGCATCAGATATGACTGAACAGCAAAAGCCCTCATAAGAAACTCATACTGTAATGGATCTAGAGTTGGAAGGGACATTAGAGGTTATGTGGTCCAGCCTAGAGTCCTAGGGGGTCACCTGGTCTGACCTAGAGTCCTAGAGGTTGCCTGGTCAAGCCTAGAGTCCTGACGGTCATCTGGTCCAGATCCCATATTGTACAGAAAAGAAATCTAAAGTTCAGAAAGGGATACATCTTGCCCAAGGTAATCAATGTATTTAATATTAGAGCCAAGATTCATTCCCAGACCCTCTGACTCCAGTACTAGTGATATTTCCATAGTATCCCACAGAGTCTGAGCGAACCCCAAACAGCCTCACACTAAATGAATTCATCTGTTCAAAAATATTTAGTAATTATCTTTATGTTCAAGAAAGGTCTTGTGCTAAACACTGGAGTTGTTATAGGAATGAATAAGACATGGTTCCTGCCCTTAGGGAGCTTATAATCTTTTAAGTGAAATAAGCCAGGAATTCAGGGGTAGACTTTGATGCCTTTGTAGTCTTCTGTACATGACTGGCATATGTCAGATGTCCAAACAGGAAAAACGCTCCCTCCTCTGTTCCCCGCTTTGGAATATGGGCATTACCAGCCAGGTCCATGTCATGTTTTAACCACAGGGTCATCCTCCTCCCTAGTCCCTACGTTAGACCCTAAGAGCTTTCTTAGAGACTTCCTGTGGGGAGGAGTAAGAATAAGTAAGTGTTGGAGGGTGTGTGACTCAACAAGCCATCCTTGGTGTATTCCTGAAAATGTAGCTGTGGCTCCTTTTAGTCTAAGGCCAGAAGGAAAATCCTCTGATGCAATTTAATTGAGTCTTGCAAAAAGCTTATACAAATAATAAGAATGATACTTTTTTTTAAACCCATAACATTCTTTCTCAGTTTGACTAGCACCCAGATAGGAAAAAGGCTGTTACTTCTAGGGATCAGAGTTCAAATCCTGGTTCTTTCTGCAATAGTCTTCTTCCAGCTGTATCCCTGCTGTTTGCAAATAAGATAACAAACAGAGGTTAGAACAATTATATTTAAGCAGACAGTAAAATACATTCATGTTACTTAAATAAAAAGGAACAAAGTCACCGTACAGAACAGAGCAAACTTTCAAATCAGCGTCTGACTTTAACTAGCCAAGAGGACAGGGAGGGAAGAAGAACTTTCAAGTCTAGCACCTGTTGTTTCAAAAGCAAAGTCAGCAGCCACGATTCCAGTCTGGACAATGAAACTGGAAGCAGTTGCAGTTCCCAAGACTCTAAAGGTGCCCCATTCTCTGTGGCTGCTCCTCCTCAACACTCAGCTCTAATATCCTCCTTCTGGATTAATTCCTTCCCTTCTTCATTGGATATAAACACTGCAATGGATGTGGCGTTGGATGCTACAACCATTCACACCTGCCACTCACACTGAACAGTCAAAACATTCCTACTCCATTCCACCCCTTCCCTGAGATGGCTCAAAGTGCCGTACCTTCCTACTGTGGGGAAAGAAATAGTGTATCTCTAGGATTAAATTTTGCTAGACCCTAGAGACTACCTTTGCCTGCAGAGATCTGACTCCAAAAGTCCTTTACAGATGGACACTCTTGAGCGGGGAGCGTCTGGTGCAGTGGGAAGAAAGGTGCCATTGGAACACAGATTCTGGGCTCCGAGGCCTTTTGCTTAGCACGGAACAATTCTCCCTGCTTTCCAAGTACTAATGATGTAATATAAGGCACATTGAATAGGAGGGGAAAAATAAGATATATCTTGTTCAAATGTTCTAGGAAATTTTGAGAGGAGAATGAACAGAGCATTCAATGGATTGAGAAGGGGACTTCAGGGGCAGCTATGTGGTATGGTAGATAGAGCAAGTCAGAAGAACCTGAGTTCAAATCTAGCCTTAGACACTTACTAGCTAAGTGACCCTAGGCAAGTCACTTAATCGCAATTACCTCAAAAAAAAAATAGGGCTTGAAGCCTGGTATGCCTAGATTTAAATCCCACTTCCGACACTTGCAAGCTATGTGACTTTGGGTAAGTCACTTACCTTCTATGGGACTCAGTTTCTTCAAATTTAACATGAAGATTCCACCTCCAAGGTCTTTTTCATCTATAGAACTGTTACTCTCTTAAAAACCTTTAACTGGAGGGTCTATGGGAGGGGAGGGTCTATGGTAGAGGTTGGATCTTGATCTGAGCCTTGAAACAGGAAGAGGTAAGAAGAAATTGACCATATTCCAAGCCCAGCAGCCTTTGGCAAGGGGAGAAAGGGAGAGGGAGGAAGAAAGGACAGTGAGTGGAGAGCAAGCAAGAGTGTCTTCAGTAATTACTTCTTGATTGATTAAAGTGAAAGGTCCCAGGAGGCCATCGTGAGAAGAGGGTTTGAGAGAAGGCACAGCGAAAGAAAAATCTTAGAGGTTTCACTCCCCATCCCAATTTGTCTGGTTCTTTCTCCCTTCTGCTAAGGCACAATTATCCCCCATCTGTGGGCTTTGGACCAACTTCACTTCCTTTAATCGGCCCTTACCCCTCCTTCCTTAAGCTTCTACCATGACATAAATCAGAGACACCCTCAGTTCCACTTGGGAAACTGTATGTTTACTTAAAGTGCAGTCAGGCCTTCTAATGTCTTCTTACTCCCACATCCAAGAACCATTCCCCCAGTTAAAGAGCCATGGAGCTGAAATGCCTCCGATGATATCGGCCGTTAGAAAGCTCATTCATTTTTGTGTTCGGTTGGTGCATCTGGAACCAAGCAGCAGGAGGTTCGAGCAGCTTCATCTGGAGAAAGGGAGAAAGATCTTTTCAGCAGCCCATGAGGAGCAACAAGTTCTGACAGTCAACAATAATAGATAGCGTTTAAACGTCCCTTTAAGGTTCGCCGAATGTTATCTCATTTGATCCTTTCTCTCTGTCCCATCCCTTTACTACCCTCCCTAACAATTGTAACACCATTTTCCTTTCCACACCCCTCTTGAGTGCGCACACACACACACACATAGACACATGCACAAACACATACATAGACACATACACATTTATGCACACATACACAAATGCACACACATACAAGCACACAATACACACACATACACATACACACACGCACAAACACATACCTAGACACACATTTATACACACATACACGAATACACACACATACAAGCACACAATACACACACATACATGCACAAACACATACATAGACACATACACATTTATGCACACATACACGAATACACACACATACAAGCACACAATACACACACACACACACACACACTCCCCTTA
Source organism: Bettongia penicillata ogilbyi (assembly GCA_023548195.1). NCBI lineage: Eukaryota > Metazoa > Chordata > Mammalia > Diprotodontia > Potoroidae > Bettongia > Bettongia penicillata. The sequence goes on from JAJHZJ010000649.1 coordinate 940,394, forward strand.
GGATGATTTCTACCTGGAGCCTGCTCACTGACCCATGGTTCCCTAGCCAGCATCTCCCTTCTTGAGAAGTCCTATCATTGCTACTGATTTCACTTGTCATTCCCTCCCTGGTCTATTCCAACTCCCTACCGGATTCCTTCCCCTCGCTGGGGTTACTCTCTCCTGGTTTTCTAGCTCCCCTTTATGTTTTATTTTCCCCCATAATAATGCAAACTCCTCAAGAATAGAGATTACCCTGTTTTCTTGTATTTGGATCTCCAGCATTCCCAGGGGTAAATGACAGAGTAGAAAGAGCACTAGACCTGGAAGTCTTGGGTCCAAAAGCAGCCTCTGATCCTTGCTATGTAACCCTGAGCAAATCGCTCCAGCTCTCCCTTAGCTGGGTTTCTTCATTTACACAATGGGGGTCATAATAGCACCTGCTTCCCAGGGCCCATAATTGCGAGGATCAGATCAGAAAATATTTGTAAAATGATTTACAAACTTTAAAGCTTACTATGGGGTAGCAAGGGGGACACAATGGATGGAGCATGAGCCTGCAGTCAGTAAGGCCTGAGTTCAAATCTAGCCTTAGACATTTCTAGTTGTATGACCTTCAGCAAGTCTTTTAACCATGTTTGCCTCAGTTTCCTCATCCATAAAATGGGCTACAGAAGGAAATGGCAAACCATTCCAGTATCTTTGCCTACAAAACCCCAAATGGGATCCCAAGGAATCAGATGGGACTGCAAATGCTTGAACAACAGCAGAAGTTTTCTATATAAATGCTAACTGTTATTATTATCTCCCAAGATGGCCTCTTCCATTCTGGGGCAGTTTAATCCATTTATTCAGTCACTTACCAGGCTGTTTGTTGAATACTAAATATGTGCCTCCTTCTGGGCAGTTGATAGCAAGTTCTTTCTTAGGTTGAGGGGAATTCTGTCCAGCTTCAGCCCCATGGGCCAAGGCTGGTTTTCCCCGAGGGCCAAGCAGATCAAGTCCACTCCCTCTTCCTTAAGATGGCCCTTCTTCTATTCAAAGCCCCTGGTGCCATTTGATTCCTTTGTCTCTAGGTTTCCCTGTTTTCCAATAGTGCCATCTTTTCCTGATGTTCTCCATCACTTTCTCTGTCATCTCTGCTTTTGTGATGCCTTTGTAGTCAATAAACACTTATTAAACACCAATTACTTGCCAGGCACTGTGCTAGATGCTAAAAACAAAAAGTAAACAACCATAAAAACAGAGATAAATAGTCACAAAGAATTCTAATTTTTCCTACTAGGAAAACTTAATGTGGTCCAATGGAAGGGGAGTGGACTTGGAATTAGAGACATGGATTTAAATTCCGGCTCTGCTACTTAGTACCTGTATGACCTTGGGAAAGTCATTTCAACTCTATGGGCCTTCAATTGCACCCCTGTAAATTACAATTCAACCCAACATGTATCTATTGAGGTTCTAATAGCAAGGCAGTATATATGACAGATAAAGAGCTAGCCCCAAAGTCAGTCAAGGATTGCCTCTGATACATATGGACTGAGTGACCATGGACAGCTCAGTCTCTCATTATTGTCTCAGATAACTCTCTAAAACTCCCTAAATTGTAAAGAAGGTACAATCTACATTCTCACCTGAAATATCACTGAAATCATCCATTCCCTGTTAAGCATCCAGGGAAGGCACAATGCTAGTCACAGACTAAGGATATGAGCCTAAAAATGAAAGAATCCCTTCCCTCAAGGACCTCACAATCTTTTGAAAACACTTAGACTACATGACCTTGAAGGTCTCTCTTCTAGCTCTGGTTCTAGGATTCTAGTGGTTCTTTCTTGCAAGGAGATAGTCCTGTGATGATTTTTTTTTTCATTAAACTCTCTCAGGGCTCAGATCCATTTCTCTAAGGAAGACCCATAATCTCAAATAAATAGCTTTGCAGCGTGTGTTCCTGTTATGTGTATGGGTGTCATTAACAGTTTCCATATTTGGGGCAGATGACTTGGCATCCCTTCTCAGTAAAGCCAATGAAAATTCTGTTGAGGAAATAATGAAGATGATTGGGGAAGGGTAGGTTACCAATAGCCTCATGATTGCCAAATCCAATGACCTTTTCTTAGTCCTTATTGGTCATGACCTCTCTGAATCACTTGACATGATTGGGTGATTGTTGCCCTTAACCTCATAGAGGACCAAAATGACATCACTATGTTGGGGTCAATATACAGTGTGTCCAACTGAGGCCAATCAGACCAATATGAGCTCAGAAGGCTCTACCATAGGTCAGGCTTGAATAGTCCCCAGGATCATTTGAAATGGAGATGGTCCTAAATCTGTACATCTCATGGTTGACTATGCCCGCCTTCCAGACACTCTCTCTTCCTTGGGTTTTTTGTACACTGCTCCCCCCTTGTTCTCCTCCTGTCTGGCTGGCTGACCCTTCTCTCTTGCTCATCATAATCCCATTCCCTGTAAATGAATGTACCCTAATACCCTGCCTTGGAACCTCTGCCCTACGCTCTCATCATGACCTCATCAGCTCTCATGGATCAGACTATCCCCTCTATGCACAGAACTCCCAGATCTATATTTCTAACCCTCCTAAGTTATAGTCTTTTATGACCAATTGCTTATTGAACATTTCACAAGCATCTCAAATTCAACATATCCAAAACAGAACTCATCTTTTCCCTCAAACTTTTCCTTTTTCCTAATGTCTCTGTTCTCAGCTAGGTGGTACAGTATATAGAGTGATATACCTGGAGTCAGGAAAACTCATCTTCCTGAATTCAAATCTGACCTCAGATACTTACTGGCTGTGTGACTCTGGGCAAGTCACTTAGCTGTGTTTGTCTCAGTTTCCTCATCTGTAAAATGAGGTAGAGAAGGAAAGGACAAATCCCTCCAATATCTTTGCCAAGAAAACCCTCACAGAGAATCAGACATGACTTAAACCAAACAAAGCACTTTGCATGGTGTTTGTCATTCAATAGGAAGTTAATAAATGCTCATTGATGAGCTAATGAATAGTTCTGCTAGGAACTCTCATATCAAGTCTACACCTGCCTCTCTGCAACCTTCATCTATTTACTCCTCATTCAGAATCTCAGCATTGAAAGGACCCCAAGGGGCTGTCCAGTCCAATCCACATCTCCTTTGTAACAGTCTGTGCTATAACATTCTCAATAAGTCGTCCTCCAATCTAGGAGGTTTCTGAGCACCTGTTCTTCTTGGCATAGACAACTGAACCCAGGGGAGATAGGGAGAGAAAAAGGCAGAAAGCATTCAATATAACCATCCCCTAACTCTCCTTCTTTTGTTGCTTTACGTCCTTCCCATTCTTAGAAGATCCCTGAAAACTCACCAATCTTGCAACATTCCTCCCTGATGCAGAAAGAAGGCTGCCCTAGGGAAGACAGAGCACTTGGGTATCTGGGAGAACACCACAGAACAGCAACATTTCTACAGTGCTACATGCTTTTTACATTTTGAGCTTGGCAATAGGTAGATAGGTATCACAAGTGTCATTAACATTCCCATTTTAAAGGTGAGGAAAGTTGAGGCCAAGTGAACTGAATCTGATTGCTAATCACCACACAGTTAGTATGCTAAGTCTATTAGTGGCAGTGGTTTGAAGCCACAGAAGGTTTAGGGCAAGGAAAAGTTTCTTAGCATGGGAGGTATGGCAAAGTAGGAAGGGTTGCCTACTGGATTCCCATGTTCTAGAATTCTCCAGGTAGAGGATCATAGAGTCATAAGACCATGTATTTAGAAGAGATCTTAGCACTCATCTTAGTCCAGAGGAGTCAAACTCCACAGCCTCAGAAATCCCAGATTAAAATGTAATTGGAAAACATTTGACAAAATAAAAATACAATGCAATGCTGGTGTTGTTCAGTCATGTCTAATTCTTCATGACCCCATCTGGCATTTTCTTGACAGAGATACTAGAATGGTTTGCCATCTCCAGCTCATTTTACAGATGAGGAAACTGAGGTAAATAGGGTTAAGTTACTTGTCCAGTGTCACACAGCTAGGAAATGTCTGAGGTCAGATTTTAACTCAGGTTTTCCCAGAATTCTATCCATTGTGCCACCTCGCTGCCTACAATACATAGATAATGTTAATTTGTGGTTTTCTAAGTCAAGATGCAGCCTGCAGGCATCTATTTTTATTTGAGTTTTATATCACTGATTTAATCCATCTGGCCTCATTTGATAAACAAGTAAACTGAGACCTGGATTTGTTAAGTGACTTGCCCAACAGAGAGATTTCATAGGATCATAGATTTAGAATTGGATGGGGTGTCAGACATCATTTTGTCCCACATACATTTTACAGATGAGTAAACTGAGGCCCAAAGATGTTAGATGCCTTGCCCAAGGTCATACTGGCAGGAAGAAGCAGATGGAGAACTTGAATTCAGGTCTTATGATGCCATGTTTAGTTCTTTCCCACTCCTCCATGGCTTGTTGATGATGACATGGGAGGATTTGAGACACAGGTTGGACCAGGTAATAATACTAATGATTACTGACATTTATATAGTTGTGAATCAGTGTGTATACATTATCTCATAAAATCCTCAGGTAAGTGCTGTTATATCATTTTATAGATGAGAAAACTGAGGTTTAAGTGACTTCACTAGGCTCACACAGCTAGTAGGTGTTGGAGGCAAGAATTGATCCCAACTCACTCCAGACTCCAAGGTTGTCACTCTTTCCATTTCTGCAAGGGAGGTGACCCCTTCAGTCCCTTCCAGCCCTGGGATTCAGGGTTGGAAAATGATAAGAGTCAGGAACTGAATCATTTTTTTTTTATTCCAGGTCTAATGGTCTCATTTCATGGTACAGGGATGGTTACAATGTTACAATGTTACACTTATAATGTTACAGTGTTATGATAGGAATGGCCCTTGAATCTAAAGACCTGAATTCAAATACTGCCTCGGATGCTTGCTACTTGTATGACCATGGACAAGTCTCTTCATTTCTCTGGGCCTCAGTATCCTCATCTGTCCAAGTTGGCTTCTGAAGTCCCTTCCAGGGCAGCCACCAGGGCTGCCCAGAGAGTTAGAATTTAATTCTGGCTCTGGCACTGGAGAGCCATTTGGTCTTGGACAAATCACTTCATCTCAGTTTCCAACTTGACAAATTCAATTCTGTTCATCCAGCATGTGTTAAGCACCTACAATGAACGAGGCACATAGGTAAGATAGTGGATAGAGAGCAGGTGCTGGAGTCAGGAGGGATCTGAGTTCAAATCCAGCCTCAGACACTAGCTGTGTGACCCTGGACAAGTGACTTAACCCTGTTTGTCTCAGTTTCCTTATCTGTACAATGAGCTATAGAAGGAAATGGCAAACTGCTCCAGGATCTTTGTCAGGAAAATCCCAGCTGGGGTCACAAAGTGTTGGGCACAACCGAAAATGACTCAATGACAACATGTACAAGGCAACCTACTAGGTGCTGGGAAGAAAAAGACAAAATAGAAATCAGTTCCTGCCTTGGAGAACCTTACCTACTCCTGAGGGTTTGGGAAGATACCAAGGCCATTAATATGCCATGTTTCTCTCCAAAACTACCTCTCATCCCTTAGGAATATTTGCTCCATAATCCATAGGATTATAGCTCCAGGACTGGAAACCTAATCCAACCCCCATCCATTTCACTTTTGAGGAAACTGAGATCTCGATATTTTCACTGACTTGCCCAAAGTCATACAGTTAGGCCACAGAGGCAAGATTTGAGCTCAGATCTTCTGGTTTCAGAGTCAGTGTTTTTGCTTACTTGGTTTTTCCCCTTTGTGCCCTTACTGTCTCAGTTAATGGCAATCCCAGACAGCAGGGGGAAGCTATCATTGGCTTGGCCACTACACATCTCAATCTTTGGGGCTTTGGGATTCATGTATCAAAGATGAGAGCTGAGGGCTGACAGAATACATGGACCTGTATTTCTGGGGCCTGGCATTGCCTACCACCAAAAGGAAGGATCCCTTTATCCCAGTCTGAATCCTGTTGATAGAGGTTATCACCAGTTTTTGGCTCCGATGTGCCAACAGTCTTATTTCTAGATCCTCAGTTTTCAGAGGAGAAAATGCAGCAGCCTGCCACATCTCTCACCCCTGTGATTCAGCTTTCTCTTTTTTTTCTTTTTCCTGGAGGAGAGTAGGGGTTGTCTGTCATGTCAAGTTTGGGGGATTGTTTGAGACAGGATGGAGGTTATTTGCTATCGAGCCTTATTTCACCGAACTCTTGTCCCCTGACCTCTCCATGAAGCTCAGAGGCAAAGAATTCCACCTCTCCCCTTTCTGGATGTCCCACCCCTGCTAATAAATGCTACCAGCTGCCTGAACCCCGGACAAGACCAAGACACTCATTTTTCAAAACCAGGTCTTGGGCCTGGGTCCCCCTGGGTAATAAATCCACAAGCCCTCAGGTCTGGGGGCCCCCTGGGCAATGAGGAATGTCTTTCCAGGGCCCCTCTTGGTTAGATCCAGGATGATCCGTGTGTGAGCAGAGGGGAGGGATGGAGCAGGAGGTAACCCAAGCCCACTAAGGAAGCAAGCCTTCATCTCTGGCCCGGGCCTGAAACAGCTGAGGTCATGTGAAGTGCTTTCAATATTTGTAAATATCTGTTTGGCCTCCAGAGCTCCCTTCCAGGGAAACAGCTAATAAAGCGAGTTGTCGGGGTGTGTTCCCCATGCCAAGACACATTCCAGGATCTGATTACTTCACTGGTTTATGGTGGAAGAAAAAAAAGAAAAGAAAAAGACCAGTTTGGGGGCAATGGAAAGGGTGCATTGGAGGTTTGGGGGCAGGAAGCTCCAGCTTCCAGGTGGAGGAGAGGAGACTCTTGGAAAGGTCAGCTACAAATGTAAATGGACACCAAGCCTTCCCTCTGGGCTTCAGTCACCCCTTTGACAGAGGGGGTTCCCCAAAGTTCAACCCTGCATGCTTAAGTAGTTCTATTATAGTCACTGCTTTATTATGGTAGGTGAGCTTTCCCTGTAAGGTTGGGAGGATAGAAAGAGGGGAGACAAGAAGCTTTGCTGGGAAAACCCATCCTCCCATCCTTTGTCTCCAAAACTTTGAATACTAGTCCTCTATGAAGGAGTGAGGCTGGGCTAGTTCCCTCCCACTAAAAAAAGTCTGCATCTAGAGGCAGAGGGCCTGGGTTTGACTCAGGCCTCTGACCTTTGCTGCCTTGGCTGAATCTCTAGATATCTTTAGGTCTCAGTTTCCCCATCTGTAAAAAGAGGGAGGTAGACTAGATGACCTCTGCATTCTTCTGGCTCCAAAACCTATGATCATCGGGGCAGTCCATTCCCCTTTGGGGTCTCTCTAACCATTGAGCAATTCTCCTGATGTCAATGAATTTGTCTCTCCTTAGCATCTCCTCCACTGTTCCTAGTTCCACCCTCCGGGGCCAAGTAGAACAGATAGGATCTCTCTTCCAAATGCCAAATCTTGAGGTATTTAAAGACAGCTATCATCCCCTATCTCCTCTGTCAAAGTACATAAGATAGGCACCTTTGGTCTTGCCCAAGAACAGACAACTAGTGGCTGAGCTAAAACTCACATGGAGGTCCCAAATTTCCAGTGGTATTCTTTCTGCAAAATCCTCTATCAATCAATCAACATTTATTAAGTGCTTACTATATGCCAGGCACCAGATGATCCCAGATGTTCAGAGTGGGAAGGGATATCAATAGTCATCTATTGCAATTTCTTTCCACTCTGAAATTCAGTAACCACTAATTCTAAGAGACAGAATATGAGGCTTCCTTGCATGTATATATCACCTATAGTTTCTGTTCTCCCCCTTAGAGTATCCAAAGAAACGTTATTCTGAACACTTAAGACAAGAATTCCAAAAGTGGAGGTTGACCCAGAAATATATTGCCCCCATCCTTATAAGCAGGGCCAATTTCGCCAGTTAGGGCTCATCAGAAAGGCCAGCCCCCCACCCCCACACCCCACTCCCCCAGCTTAAGCCTCTTCCTCTGCTGCTGGAGCAGGTCAGCTCTGCTTTGAAGTTTGGAAGGGGCTGTGTATCTGGCATGCTGAAGGGAGGGATGAGATGAGAATCTGCCCGAGCCCTCTTAGACAGGAATGGTGAACCTTTTTTCAGACATCAAGACTGCCTCTGTGTATCAACCCAGCTAACTGATCCAAAAGATGGCCGTGGCTTGGCTTTCAACCAAAAGAGTTACTTAGATGAGGAGACTGGGAGAATCTCAGAATGTCAGAGCTAGATGCAATATTGGAAATCATTTACCTCCAAGGCCTCTGTATGACAAAGAAAGAAGTAAATACCCAGCAATCTTAAACGACTTGTTTGAGGTCTCATAGTCAGTGCCAAAGCATAATTCGAATCCAGGTCCTCTGATTATAGGTTGGGTTGAATGGCCATGGAAACTGACCAAAATTGCTCCTGTTTTGATACTAATGATAAGAGCATTTATATAGCACTTTGGGGTTTGCAAGCACTTGACAAATATTAATTATCTCACTTGATCCTGTTGATAACAACCCCTGGGAGGTAGGTGATATTATTAACCCTACTGAGGTTGAGAAAACCCTATCCTCAGGTGAAGTGATTTTCCCAGGGTCACACAACGAGCAAGCATCTGAGGCTGGATTTGAACTCAGATCTTTGGAGTTCACTCCCAATACTCTATTCACTAGGCTGCCTAACTACCTGGGTAGTAGAGATCCTACAGCCATGAGTGAGTTTTCCTGGGGTAGGAGGGCTAAAAGAGACTGAAGAGACTTAAACAGTAGCAAGTAGTACAGTTGGAAATCCCACTGGACTTGGAACTAGGAAGTCCTGGATTCAAATCTTCCTTCTGACATTTATTAAGCACCTACCACAGGCAGATCACTGTGCTGTTCAGATGCTTGACCCAGCCCTGTCCCCTTGGGAATGAAAAAAGGAAAACTCCAATTGTTCCAGGAAAATTTAGAAAGGACTGTTTCAACAGCTGAAAATCCAACCACTACCTGATCTCCTCCAAAAATGTTTGCAAGCGTATTACACAATGACAAATCAGAGAAACTCTCTCCACCCAAGGATCATTTCTCAAGGCAAGTATGTTAGCAAAAAAAATCATTTGATTTGGGGGTTGAGAGCAGTTTGACCACTGAGGAAAATGACACCATGGAGAGAGGGCTAGATTTGGGGTCAGGAGAGGTGGCTTCGAATCCTGCTTCTGACACCATTTACTGCACCAATATTTTCATCAATAAAATTGGGATAAACCAGCCTTGCCTCCAGAAAAGAGAATGTGTTCCCAGGGAGCTCTCTCCCACAAGGCACTCTGGTTTCAGGTTCACAAAGACTCAAGTTAATCCTAGAGAGTGATCTTGACCCCAAGTCATAGGGCCAGGGTTTTCTCTCATGCTCTGGTTTGTGGCCCCCACCCTGGAGTAATCCCTGTGGAAATCTCTTAAAACAAAGCTAAGGGATGGTTCGGGTATTGTGTCTCCCCAAAAGAGATTAAGAGAGTCCCTTTTAGAAAAAGTACTCAATGCATTCCCCAGCCCTGGTCTGATTTGCCCTCTCTACTTTCCTCCTCTGGAAACCTAATCCAGAAGACTGTCTGAAAAGGGTATGCCAATCTATTCTCCCACCCCCTCCACTCTGGATCCAATAACTTTCCAAACCACTACAACACTATCCACTGGCAATCATTCCCCAATCCCTAGTATCTCCCCCTATTGAAATGTAAGCCTGTTGAGGACAAAGATCATCTCCCTTTAACAAATTAACACAGTGTTTGGTGCTCAGTTTGATGTACTCCCCGCCCCCTCCATCTCCCACTCCATCCTCATCCTCTACATCACTTCCCCCAGCCCTCCCCCAGCAACCTTCCCTTTGGGATGAGCAGGAAAGAAAGGGGGAAAAGAGGAAAAACATTAATAATTGTGTTTCCTTTCAACAAGGGTTAGGAGAGTTAGGAGAAGTATTTATTTCCTTCACCATTTTTCTTCAAGACCCCATTTGGGATTTTCTTGGCAACGATACTGGAGTGATTTGCCATTTCCTTCTCCAACTCATTTTACAGATTAGAAAGCTGAGGCAAACAGAGTTAATCATTGAACAGGTGCTGCCTCAGTCAAACTGAGACCTGGGAAAAACCGTAGCTTAAAAAGGCCAATGTCTATCCTGGGCCATCTCCAGTCATCCCTGATTTATGTATCTGGCCACTGGACCCACATGACTCCTGAGGATAAAGTAAGGTTGATGACTTTGCACAGCCCTGCCTCACTTAAATCCAATTCACTTACATATCAAGGCATCTCCTCCCTAAAGTCTAGGTCTCTTCAAGAAGGAAGGAAAAACAGCAACAGCAGGTGACTTGACCAGGGTCACCATGTTAGTAAGCATCTCAGGCCAGTTTTACATCCAGGAAGATGTCTTCCTCACTGGCATTCTATCTATTCTATGGCATAGACTATAAACTCATGGCACACATTAACAAATAAAGAAACACAAAGCAATAGCCCATCACACCTTTTATCCTCTCCTGGAAAGTAAAGACAAAAGAATCCCTGCCTAGAGAGCTCAGAGAAGGGATTGCAGGGCAGTTAGATGGTAGAGTCCCAGGCCTGCAGTAAGGAAGATTCATCTTCCTGAATTCAAATCTGGCCTCAAACACTCACTAACTGTATGACCCTGGGCAAGTCACTTAACCTTGCTTGCCTCAGTTTTCTCATCTGTAAAATGAACTGGAGAAGGAAACAGCAAATCATTATTTTTGCCCCCCCCCCAAAAAAACCCACCAAAATGTCACAAAGAGGTGTGCATGGCCATAATGACTGAATAACAATCCATTTTTGAAGGCTCCCTCTCCTCAGTAGAGGGGTAGGAGGTAATAGCTATGGAACCTTGCATTATCAGGAGTCACGGCGTTATCTGCTTTCACTAAGGATGACTTCCTGAGTCCATGTGAAAACAAATGACATTGATAAAGCCTACTTTTAAATCTAAATTGTAATGAGGGTCATTACCCATTAATGCTCATTGACCATGCTCATGCTCATGACCCACCTCCTCCAGGGAGTTAAACACTTTGTAAAGTTTCAAGTGCTATCTAAACCTGAGCTGCTACTCAAACCTCTCTTCTCCCGCACACACCACAGTCACCCCTTTCTCACCCCTTTGTCCCCTCTCTGAGCTCTCTAGGCAGGCACTCTGAACAAGGAAGACAGGAAATGAAACCATTCAATTCCCTACCTCTGACTTGGACACCTATGAACCTTTCATCACCACTATCCCCACCCAACCTCCCCTTTGGGATGGGCTGGGAAGAAAGCAAGGAGAAAGAAAAGCCTAGGGAATTCTAGGCTAGTGCCTGAAAGGTAGGGAACCTTAAAACTCATCTGAGTTATTAAATTGTAGCTATAGAGTTGGAAGGCACTTTAGAGGTCATCTAGAATCATAGATCTAGAACTGGAAGAGATTCTGGAAGTCCTCTAGAATAGTGGAACTGGAACTGGAAGAGACTACAGAGGCCATCTAGTCCAATCCTCCTTATTTTGCAGATGAGGAAACTGAGGCCTAAGAAAATAAGTGACTTTCCCAAGTTTCACTTGGTTTGGGATTTGAACCTGGGAACTTCTATTATTTTTAATAATGAACAATAATTAATAATACCATTTGTATAGTGGATTTAAGGTTGGCAAAGCGTTTTCCATATTTTATCTCAGTTGATTCTCACAAGTGTTATTATTATAAGCCATTTTGTAAATGAGGAAACTTAGACTGAGAAAGCTTAAGTGACTTCTTTTATGAGCAGGAAACTGATGAGAAATAAAAATGATCTGCTCAGGCAAAGCTAGAATCTGAACCTAGGATTTCTTGACTCCACATAGACCACTGGACCACAGAAAGAGCAGAGGAGCTAAATAGGAGGGGAAGGTGGGGGTGGGGAAAGAGGAGAACAGGAAAAGGAAAAAAACACAGTCCATACACCCTATAGCAACTCTGCCTCCTCCAAAATGAAGGAACAGAATTAAAATATATAAAAGAACTGGAGGATCACCCCCCCCAATCGCCCCACCCTCATCCCTCATTTCATGAAACTCCCCCCAACCTCCAGGAATATCATGGAAAGAGAATGACCTGAGAGGCAGGAAACCTGGGGTCCAGACCTAATTCTGCTACTAATTCACTGGCCTAGATCAAGTTCCTTCCCTTCTCTGAGCCTCAGTTTCCTCACATGTAAAACAAGGTGGGGAAGATTAGAAAATCTCCCAGGCCCCTTCCAGGTACAACTTGGTGGGATTCCATCACTAAAAGCTTCCCCTTCCTCCCTCTGACCTAAGAAACCCTCCCCAGGACCAGTTGTTGGCTGGCTGCCAGGCCAGTGACACCTCTCTAGGTGCTAACTTTCCCATAAAAAGGCGAAATGGCTCTTTGCTTTTCTTTCCAAGCTCATAATTGCCACCTCTTACCAGAGGCCTGGGCTCCAGAGTGTTTTACACCCATTAACTAACTCACACACCACAACACCCCGCCCTGGTGGCTATAATTAGCCCGGGTTTTAGATCTAGGAGAGCTGCCACACCCAGGGCTGATGGGACTTTGCCTTGAGGCTGTAAAGGGAGCGGGTGGGGTGGGGGGAGAGCAAAAGCAAAGATTGTTGGGGATGGAAAGAATCTTCCTGTTCCGGTATAGATACTGCAGGGCATGAAGTCAAAATTCCACCTCTGACATATACCAGCTGTGTGCTCCTGGACTAGTCACTTCACTTTTCTGAGTCTCAGTTTCCCCATCTGTAAAATGAAGGGTGTTGGACCATATGGTCTCTGGGGATGTTGGCAATTCTTTGAGTCTGGGAGGACCTAGATTTAAATCCCACCTTTGAACTTCACTTTCCTCTTCTGTAAAATGAGGGTAACATTGTATTTGAAAAGCCCAGCATTTGGAAACAAAGATTTTGAGTAGGAAGGTCATCTTGGCCAAGCACCTTGACCATTTTACAGATTAGAAAATTGAGATTCAGAGAAAGGTAAATGGAATAAATTATCACAGAATCACAGATTCAGAGCTGGAAAAGACCTTACAGATTCAATTTTCCTCATTTTGCAAATGAGGAAACTAAGGCTGAGAAGGACAAAATGATTTTCCACACAGCACAAAGTGTCTGAGGCAGGATTCACATTCAGATCTTCTCTCTCCAAGTCCACCAGGACCCAAACCACCTAGCTCCCAAAAGAAGGGAAACATTTATTAAGCACATATTATAGGCTCGGCATGCTGCTAAGCACTGGAAATATGAAGGTGTCTTCATATATTCTCCCTATATTTTCACTGGCTGTCCTCCATTCCTGGAATTCTCTCAACTTCCCTGGCTTTCTTCAGTCCCCAGCTAAAATATGCAGGAAGCCTTTGCCAATCCCCCCTAACACTATTGCCTTCACTCTGAGATTGCCTCCAATTTATCCTGTGTACAGCTTGTTTGTACATAATCACATACATGTCATGTATATACACTATGAGTTCTTGGAGATTTGGGAGGATTTTTTTTGGCCTCCTCATATCCCCAGCACTTAGCACATAGTAGGTATTTAATATAAGGAATATTGACTTAACTTTTTTATTCTAATGGGAGAAATAATGCATCTGGGGAATTGTGGATAGTTTGGAAAGTCACAGGCATGGGAACTGGGGCTAGAAGAGAGTAGACTGCCATGCCTTTCCATTAGCAATAGCGGTGTTAATTTAGAAGGAGAATGAGTCAAATCTGGCCTCAGACACTTGACACTAGCTGTGTGACCCTAGGCAAGTCATTTTACCTCAATTGCCTTTAAAAAAAAAAAGAAACCAATAGCATCACAAAGAAGGGGAATGAAGTATGATATAAATGGTAAGTGCAAGATGGCTTTTAGAAAGATATAGAGAAACCAAAGGAACTGTGGTTGGAGTTGCCTAAATAGAGTGAGCCAGGTAAAGCCCTTACCAGTCTGGAAGAAGAAGGAGATTTAGCAGGGGCTTGAACTCAGTCTTGTGACTTTAGACTCAGCATGCTTCTCATCACTTCACCCTTTCTGGGCAGTGGAATGTCTCTACTGATGGACTTGAATATTTTATTAATTTTTTTTTAAATCTCTTATCTATCGATAGATAAACATTTATTGAGTAACTACTAGGTTCCAGGCACTGTGCTAAGGGCTGGAGATATAAAAAGAAGCAAAAGACAGTCCCTGCCCTCAAGGAGCTTATAATCTAACAAGGAGACAGCATGCAGGAGAGAAGGAGAAACATCTTTTCATTTCTCTCCCTTTGGGGTTAGGCTTGGTCAATATAGTTTCACAGCATTTGATTTCCTATTTGGTTGTTGAATACATATGTACATACACATACACATACACACATATATACATATACGTATATGAATGTAGACATATATTGTGTGTTGGGTTGAGCTGCTGTCCTTCATTCTCAAAGAGGACCAAAATGACATCACCATGATAAAGCAAAGTTTCAGTGTGTCCGACTGTGGCTGATCAGACCAATACGAGCCCAAAATGCTCTACCACAGATTGGGCACAGATAGCCCGTGCGAACATTTGGGGTGGTTATTCCAAATTTGTGCATCCTGCGTTTCCTTCGTGTTGTTTCAATTCGGCTTCACTCATAGAACCCAGCACCCTTTCTAATGTGGGCATGCCATACTCAGCGGTCCTGTGCCAGTGTCTCCTGTGTCGCTCAATCAGATCCAAAGTTCTTGAGAGAGACCTTGAGACCTATGTATATACATACGTGTATGTATATACATATATATATACACATGCACATATACATATATGCATATGCACACATGCCTGCACATACATAAATGTATATATGAAGTCATTGTGTATATTAATTTCATAATTCTGCTTATTTCATTTGACATCAGGTCATAAAAGTCTTTCCCTCTAATCATAGGTATTATTTCTTAAGGTATTGATAATATTCCATTAGGTTTATATACCATGATTTGTTCAGTTATCCCCCAACTGATGGTACCTCCCCTCTGAATTTCCAGGAAAAACTGCTATAAATATATTTTACACATGGATCTGTTCCCTCTGTCTTTGATCTCCTTGCAGTAAGTAGTGCTATTGCTGGGACAAAGGGTACACACAGTTTACTGACTTTTGGGGCATCATTCCAAGCTGCTTTTCCCAGCTCCACCAAGGGTATATCAGCATGTGCCCTGAATAATTGTGGTAATGGCCTGACCTAATCCTGGCTTTGTGGTTCAGACCTCCTCCTTGGCATTGGAGGAATCATTCTCATGCCCCTCTTCACTGAAGGTCCTTATCCTGAAGGTAATACCCCTACTGATGGCCATGGTGGATTCACATAAAGGGGGATCTGTGGTTGAGGAAAAGACTGGGAATCTTGGTTAGAATCAGAGAAAAAAGGATCAGTAGTAGTAGCAGTAGTAGTAGTACTAGTAGTAGTAGTAGCAGTAGTAGTAGTAATATTAATAGCATTTAGAAATGACTAAGCACTTTATGAATGTTATCTCAGTTGATTCTCACAACAAGCCTGTAGGGTAGGTACTATTATTATCCCTATTTTACGGTTGAGGAAATTGAGGCAAACAGAGGTTAAATGACTTGTCCAAAGTCATATAGCTAGGCATGTCTGAGGTTGGATTTGAACTCAGGTCTTCCTGACTCCTGGCTCTCTGCACACTATGGTGCTACCTAGCTGCTCCCATCTCTGCTGCTAACCTGCTGGTCTAATTAGGATGATCTGGGCTTAAGTCTCACTTCTGACACATTAGTGGTATAACACTGCACAAGCCTCAGCACCTCAGGCAATTCTCTAAGACTCTAAGTTTCAGAGAAAGTGCGAACCTACATTGATGGAAGGAGTTTCTTTCCTTGGAGTTCTCTGTGCCAGCAAAGAGGCAGCTAAGTGGTACAGTGGATAGAATGCTGGCCCTAGAGTCCAAAAGACCTAAGTTCAAATCTGATCTCAGACACTCACTAGGAGTGTGACCCTGGGCAAGTCATTTCACCTTGGTTGTCTTGGTTTCCTCATCTGTAAAATGAACTGGAGAAGGAAATGCCAAACCACTCCAGTATCTCTGCCAAGAAAATCCCAAATGGGATCAAGGAGAGTTGGATACAACTTAAATGCCTGAGCAACAATATGTCAAAGTCCTTATCAGCAAGACTTGTATCTCCCATCTAGTTCAGACAAGCAATTTCCATTAAGTGCTTTTCACACTTGAAAGCACTATGTAAATGCCATTTTTATTAGGATGATGATTATAGCTCTGTTTCCTATGAATATTATACTAAGAATTAAATATGCATTGGACTTTGTCTTGATTTTTTAATGAGTGAGTGAAAGGTGGAGAGAGAGGTTGGCAACCTTGCGAAGTGGGTAAAGTGTCAAATCAGGGATGGAAACTCCTGAGTTATGGCCTTAGTTCTGATTTCCTTACCATCTGTGAGACACTGGGCAAGTCATTTCTTTTCTTCAGGGATCTCATTAGTCAAACATGACATTAACTCCTGCCCTGACTGGCTGACAGAGCTGATAAAGAGTAAATGTATTTGAAAACAATTTGATAAATATCAATGCCCATATACAAATACTAGTCTGATTTTTATATTCAATCCTCTACATATGTTCCAGCTAAATTAGCCAACCTACAGGCAATTCCCTGAACTCCCCATTCCACTTCCTGCCTTTGTGCTTTCTCCCAGGTCATTGCTAATGCCTGAAATGCACTAATCATAGATTTAAAGCTCAAAAAGAGACTAGAGGTAATAGGAACATATATCTAGAACTAGAAGGGACCACATAGGTCATTAAGACCAACCCAGTCATCTCACAGATGAGGAAACTGAGGCAAGGAGACTTGCGCAGGGTCAAACAGATAGCAAATGTCTAAAGCACGATTGAAACTCAGGTCTTCCTGACTCCAAGTACACCATTCTATCCACAAGCCATCTGTAGCTATATAAAAATACTCCAAATCACCAATAATTAAAAAAATGCAAATTATGGCAACTCTGTGCTTTACCATCAGATTGTTGAAGTTGACAAAAAAGGAAAAGAAACACAAATATTGGAAGGGCTACAGGAAAACAGGAACATTAATGATCTGTCAGTGAATCTATATATTGGTACAGCCAATGGAAAGTAACTTGAAACCATGCCCAAAAAGTTAGTATGCTGTACATACCCTTTGACCTGGCAATATCATTACTGGGCCTATATCACAAAGAGATCAAAGAGAGGAAAATTCCTATAGGCATTAAATATTTATAGCAGTTCTTTTTGTAGTGTCAAAGACCTGGAAACTAAGGGAGTATCCATTAGTTGATGAATGACTAAGCAAATTAGGGTATATGATTGTAATGAAATATTATTGTGCTATAAGAAATTATCAAAGGGATGGCTTGGGAAAAGGGAAGAAGGAAGGAAATCAGCATTTAGTAAAAGAAATTTGATTTGAATGAACTGATGCAAAGTGAAGGGAGAAGAACCAGGAGAACGATTTGTACTATGAAAACTTTGTAAAAAATAAACAATTTTGGAAGTCTTTAGAACACTGATCAATGTACTAACCAACTATAATGAAAGAGGATTAGAGCTTGGCGGGGCAGTGTAGAACGGAGAGTCTAGGGACTGAAAGGAATCTCAGAATGGAGGAAGGCTCTTTGAACCATGAAATATCAGAGCTGGAAGGGACCTTAGAATCGATTGGGTGGGGTATTAAGTACATCTGTTATTCAATCAGTTTATTTTCATCTGAGTCTTCATGACCCCACTTGGGGTTTTCTTGATAAGGATACAAGAGTGGTTTTCCATTTCCTTCTCTAGTTTATTTTACAGATGAGGAAGTTGAGGCAAACAGAGTTACCCAGGGTCACACAGCTAGTTAGCATTTTTGAACACTATTTGAACACTATTTGAACTCATGAAGATGAGTCTTCCTGACTCCAGGCCTGTACCATCTAGCTGGCCCATTAAGCACATAGTAGTTGCTTAGAAAATGCTTACTGAGTATCTGACTAACACAGTAGGTGCTTTAAAATGTTTTTGATTAGTTATCCCATCTGATTCTCACAACAATCCCTGTGATGTGGCTGCTTTTACCATCTCCGTTCCATGGATGAGAAAACAGAGGGTCAGTAAGGCTAAATGATTTGCCCAGGTTCAAACAGCTCTCAAGGACCTGAGGTAGGATTCAAACTTAAGTCTTTCTGACTAGTGGTGAGAGGTGAGCTTTCCTTAGATCTCAGGCCTAGAGCTCTTCCCTCACACGACGTTGCCTCTGAAGGAAGACCTCAAGTGATACAGTGCCATGAGTACCTCTATTACTACTGGCATTTTAAATTTCTGCAGCAACAACAGGAAAAAGGAAAAAGGTAGAGATTAGGATTCTGTGTTTCTGACACTTCTGGGACCAGTCGCTTTCACTGACCTGGACTCCCCATCCCCACAGAAGCCAAAAGATGGAACTGATGTGTGGCATGAGCTCCACTGTAACAACAAATCTCTCCAGCCACAAGATGAGACACCACTGTGTGTCCATTTTACAGAATGGGAAACTGAGGCAGAAAGCCATGAGGTGATTTACTGAGGGGTCACACAGTTAGGAAGTGTCTAAGATACTTTCTTGATTCCAGGTTTGACTGTATTTCATTATTCAGTGAAAAGGTTGGTCACTGTCATTTAAATTGGACCAGAAAACCACAAAAGTAAAAAAAATACTGGTAAGAATGTTCCCCTAAAGCAGATCCATTCCTCACACGGTTCTCTACTCTCTCTGAGCCTGGGTGGTGATTCCCTAAACTTCTAGGTCACTCTGAAACAGGGATGAGGGACAGTGGAGAAGGAAAGCATGTCCAGAAATGTGCTCTAAGGCCTCAAAGAATCTCTTTGGGGACATGTAATTATAGCTTTTTACGCCAAGTCTGATACAAATGTTCCTCATTTTCCACCTCCCTTAATAACATGAGGGACAACCCTTGTGTTCTCGGGGAGATGGAGACCCAGGATTGCATAAAACAGCTGAGTCAGGTTGTATCCCTAGGCATAGGACCAAATTGGATGGGATGGACCCATTTATCATGGCCAGCCAATATGGTAAGAGTATGCAAGAAGGCCTCAGAAAGGCCTTCCCACTGCCCACAGGCCATTATGTTGGCCCAAGGAGGGATGGGACAGAATAACTCTTCTTGTTATGCCTAAGTGGAACCAAGAACCCTGGTCCCCACTTTCTTTTCCAAGGGGGCCAGTGGCCCAAGTGGCAAATCACTTAGAGGTCCTACCCCTTCAAGTCTAGGGGACCTAGTTGAGTATTCATGACCTCACTTGGCATTTCCTTGCTTGGTAAAATCTAGGTTGATTGAATGGAAGGGGGAAAGGCTCACAGAAGTCATTTTGTTCATTTGTACAGTGGAAAAAACTAAGACCTAGAGAAACAAATTGTCTAAGGTCATACAAGCAGTGTCAGCGGGGCAATTTGAAGCCACAACTATTGCCTCTAGAATCAATACTCCTTCCATTGAACTACACTGCCTTCCTCAAGATATTCTCTGATGCAATAGTCTGTTTTGACAGCAGCATAGTATCATGAATAGAATGCTAGATTTGAACCTGTGCTCAAATCCCAACCTGTATGCCTGATAGCTATGTGACCCTGAGCAATTCACTTAATATCTCTTGGTCTCTGTTTCTCAGCTTTAAAACGAAGGCAAGGAGGAGGGAGGTTAGCCTCTCAGGTCCCTTCTGGATTTAAATTTATGATTCAAAGTCCAAAAGGGAGTCAGACCTGGCAAGGAATGCTGGGGTTAAAGCTATGAGGATGGGTATGAGAGCCTGCTCATTCAGGCCTATTGAAGGGGGCCAAGAAGTTGCTTCCTGATCAGTGGGTACAGAATCCCAGCATCTCAGAACTGGAAAGGATCTCAGGGCAAAGATTCCTTTAATAGCATCTCTGAGATAGGGTCAGTTTCTGGTTTAAGGTTCTCACAGAAGGGGAACATAGAGGCTCCCAAGACAGTCCATCCTACTTACAGATCATGAAAACTGAGGTCCCAAATAGTCATAGGATCATAGAGCTGGAGGGGACCTCAGAGACCATCTACTGTAACTGTCCATTATACATTTGAGGAAACTGAGGCCTGTGAAGTTTAAGTGACTTAATCAAGGTTATACAAGAAGTGAACAAAGACAAGATTTGAATTCAGATCCTATGACTTCAAGGCCAATGTCCTTAAAATATACATATATATTGTATGTACATATGTGTATATATATATATATGCACACATAATTTCACACACATAAATTATGTGTATATGTTAATATGTACATAGGTATATACCCATATATTTATAAATATATATGTACATAACACTTTTTTAAAAGTATGTAATATATTCTACCTTTACTTTCAAAACTGTCCTATTTTCTCCTTTTTTAATTTATTGTTTTTAATTTAATTTTATTATTTATTATTTTTAATTTATGATATTTATTTATCATTTTATCATTTATTTATTATTTTACATTTCTTTATTATTTTATTTAAATTTACTATTTTTAAAATATTTCAATGGCACTTCTTTTTTTCTTTTCTTTTGAAGGTAATAATATTGACAGTATATTCCCTTCCCCATCAATGAAATAGAGGAGGAAGACCCTTGAAACAAGTAAGTATAATCAAGAAAAGCAAATGAGCTAGGCCTGAGTCAGAAGATCTTAGTTCACATCTGACCTCAAACCCTTGCTAGTTGTGGAACGCTGGGCAAGCTACTTAATCCTGTCTGCTTCAGTTTCCTTATCTATAATGGGAATGATAATAGCATAGACCTCCCAGGGTTGTTTTGAGGATACAATAAAATAATATTTGTAAAGTGCTTTGTGAACTTTAAGGCCCCGAGGAATGTATCTATAAGAAAACCATCCCATGACAACATCCAAAAGTGAATGTCTCCTCTCATGTCTGTAGCCCCAACATTCTTTCTTTACTATATAAAATCTGATGGTGTGTTGGTCATTTTGTGAACTGGAAACTGTCCTTGGAGGTGGAGAAGGAAGAAATATAGACTGAAAGTCCGGATTGGTAAGATATACCAGAGCAAAAAGAAAGTATCCATGGTTATTCAGAATGAATGGTTGAGTTCCTAGTAGACAGGTCTGATCGAGGGAGGTTAGAAAGGGGGAACATAGAATCAGAGAAAGGAGAGGATTCAGGGGGGACAGAAGACAGAGAAGGGAAGGAGTAGGGACTGAGAGAGATGAGTTCTTATGGAATTCTGGAGTACCAGATGTGTCCTGAGCCCTGGTCAGAGAGAAACGACACATGGTCGGATGATGACCTGATTTTTACTACAAAGACTTTCTCAGGGGAAGAGAAGTCAGCTAGTCAGATCGGGTCACACCATTTATCTAAATCAAGAGTTTCTGAGATCTTCCTAGTTCCTTTTGGGAAATGATCTCCTGGGGAGAATTTGGGGGTGGGAGCTAAGGTGCTGGTCATGCATGATCATGATGACACTCACAATGTCAACGGTGCTACGAGAGTAGCCGCGGCCATCATGTGCTCGGCATTGTTTATCCATCATCTCCCAGCACCACCACCACTTGCAAGATATATTTGCATTTATTCTCTTTAGAAATCTAAATACATGTATATGTATAGGTGTGCATGAACACACACTATTGTACGTACATACATAGTATAATGCATACTATTGATTTATATTACTTTATAAATTGTATATATATACATATATACAAGCACACAAACACAGATAGACATAAGGGAAAGGGAAGAATGCAAGAGGGAAATGAAATTAGTATTTAAATAGCACAAGCATTGTGTTACTGTTTCATACTATTAATATTTTTTCATTTGCTCCATTCTATTAGGGGAAATATATGCACCTATAAATATCTAACATTATCTCGATAATTTGGGGGGATACACTATTAGTTTGGGGGTGGAACAAGGAAAGTCTTCATGTAAGAAGTGGTCTTTATCTGAGCTTTGAAGAAATCTGGAGATTCCAAGTCCAGAGTGAGGTGAAAATACATGAAAGGTATAAGAGGCAACCTCTGAAAAAGCACCAAGATGCCTTCACTAGCTTTGAAGGAGGCTGGAACTGAAAGAAAGTAGAAGGATTAGGTAAGTCTAGTGGCAAGGGGTGATGTGCAACCCAAGGCACAGCAAGAACATACATGGACAACGGTGGAGATACCCACCTGTCAAATGCAGAAAGCCCACAGTGAGAAGCTGAAGGAGCTACTGGTTTGCTGTATGACCTTGAGTAAGTCAGTCTTTTTCTAGGTCTCATTTTTCTCATCTGTAAAATAAGGGGGTAATTGCTAAATCCCCTTCCACGTCTAATATTTTGAGAGGCAATGGCCCAGTGGTTAGAGAAGTGGTCTGCAAGTCAGAAAGACCTGGGTTTGAGTCCTGCCTCTAACCTTTCCTGGTTATGTGACCTTGGGAAAGTCTTTGACAATAAGTTATCAAGTAGGTACTGACCTGCATTCATTGGGAGAGGGAGTTTTTTAAACAGATAAGATAATAGGTTCCACTCATTTTAAAATTCTATGTAAATGAGGTCAGCCTGGGTAAAGTCTAGCCTCAAAGCTAGAAAGACCTGGGTTCAAATCCTGCCTCTTACCCATACTGTTTGTACAATCTTGGATAAGTCACTCACACACACATCTCTGCTGTCTGAGCAACTCTCTAGGACTATAAGACCTAATCTGCATTGGTAAAGAGAGTTCCTTCTCTATCCTAATTAAATCATACTGTATTCTGTGTTTCCGTTGGGCTCTGATATTCCATGTGCTAACATTCTTTGCTCTCAAGTTTTCCATCTTATGTTGGGCACTCTAAGTTAGGAAAAACAATAAACAACTGAAAAGCCCCCAGAAGTGGAGAACTAAAATGGTGATGGGCACTGAGTCCATGTCACATGGGACCAAGACCTGGGAGTCCTTCACTTGAAGAAGAAAAGATTCAGGAGGACACGCTATCTCTCTTAAAATATTTGAACTATTATCATGTGGAGAAGGAATTAGTCTTGCTTTGCTTGACTCCAAAGGGCAGACCAAGGATCAGTGGACCCGACCAATGGGACAATTTAGAATAGATTCAGGAAAAAAACTTTGCAACAATCAGAGATATCACAAAGTAGAAGGGAATGTTTCAGTAGTGGTCGGTTCTCCCTTACCCAAGGTCTTCAACAAAGTCTGGATGACCCCTACAACATCATCAATATGCTAGAGTGGTGATTCCTTTTCAATTATAGATTGGCTTGTTTCCTCATCTGTAAACTGATTTAGAGAAGGAAATGGCAAACCACTCTAGTATCTCTGCCAAGAAAACCCCAAATGAGGTCACAAAGTCAGACACAATTGAAATGACTCAACAATATCAACAAGAGATGATCATGGAGGTCCCCCAAAATCTAAAATTCTGTGTGTGATGCTCATAAGTGGCTTCCATGTCTAACATGTTGTGTTCTAAGGTCTTCCTAGCTCTGGCATTCTATGTTCTAAGGTATCTCCCCCATTGACATTCTAAGGTCTCAAATCTGATATTCTCTGTTCTAAGGTCCCATCCCTCTCTTACATTTCACTGCTCAAAGAGCCCTGCCAAACTCTGCATTCTTCTGTTGTAAGATTCTTTTAAGCCCTGAGATTCTCTGTTCTGTGTTCCTTCTTCAACTTCCGATGTTCATTGTTCCAAGAGCCCTCCTAGCTGTAACATTCTATGATTCTGTGGTTCTCGTTACAGCGCTAATCACTCCAACTCTGGGGCAAAGAGACACTAATCTGCGTCTCTAAGTCCTGTCCATTGACCCTTTCCCCCCGGCCATCCATCATTCGAAAAGGGGATTTTATTCGACTAGTACGCCAATCACCTCTTCAATTACCTTGGCTGAGGCAGGAGCGGGCAATGGCATCTGATATTCCATTTGATTTAAGATGAATTACACTTAAGAGGGCATCTGAGGTTAAAGAACACTGAATTCTGGGCACATGTATAAATCAACAGCCTTGAGGTTTTCATTATTCACCTTCTAGTGCACCGAGCTATATGACTCATTGGTTCATAAAAGAGATCAAATGGCTTTTTTGCTAATAATTCTTTCCTTGACCCATTCTCTGGCACATTAGGTTTGTAAACAGAGTTTTAATGGCATCCCTTGGACATAATAACATCATGCCTTTATAGCACCTTGGCTGCCTCTCCACTCCTGGCTGTAACTGTGTTTAGGTTTAAGCCTCAACCATTTGTGGGAACTAATGTACTCTGGTGCTTTCAAATCGACTTAAGATTGTAGTTACTCCCTTTGAAAGGACTGAGTCTGTCTCCTGTTTTGGGCTGGATTCTATTTTCAGTCATTGGCCCATGGTGTTTACCCCATCCTTAATCATCATGGAGTTAGCATGGAGAATAGTCAGGGGGAGGGGTGGAAGGGGGAAGGGTAATGACTCTGCTTATGTATCAGCATTCTCTTTTCCTCATCACCACCCCAGCCCACTCCTGCCTTGGGATAAGCCTTCTGATGAACTCTTTGGTAGACTTGACCCCATCATGTTGTGAATGTCTAATGAGCTCCCGGCGCCATTTATTGTTTTATGGGCAAATCAGGATTGTTCATTAACAAATGCAGTCTCTCCCAAGTGAGGACCTTCCGGGCCACAGTTCAGGAAGGAAAGAGAAATGTATGGCAAAAAAAACCAAAAAACAAAAAACCTTCCTGGCTCTAGCAGTGGAAGGAGGTGAGAAGGGTTAGGCAAAAAAGAAACTACACAAATTGCAGGGAAGATAAAAGGATTGGAAACTATTTTCTGTTGAGAAATTAACTTCATCAGTGGTATAAGACAATTAACTATAGAAAGTTAGAGCTGGGAGGGGCCTTAGAACAGGGAATGTGAGAGCCGGGAGGGCCTGAGAACAAGGGATGTCCAGCTGGGAGGGCCCTAGAACTGTGAGAGACCTTAGAGATGATCAATTCCAATTCCATTATTTAATAGAAGAATGTGTGTGTTCATCCTTCGTTGCCAAAGAAGAACACGCCATCAGAGAAATAATGACATGACTTGCACTTGACTTCGTTTTGAGTGAGGGAGGGCTGTGCAGGTCACCAGCCTCACTTCTCCTCCAGAGTCATCTGAATCCAGGAACCAGATATTCACCAGGATGACTGAAGATGACCCAGGATGAGGCAATTGGGGTTAAGTGACTTGCCTAAGGTCACCCAGATAGTGAGTGCCAAGTGTCTGAGGTGAGATTTGAACTCAGGTCCTCCTGACTCCTGCACTGGTGTTCTATCCACTGCACCACCTAGCTGCCCCCTATAGAAAAGTAAACAAAAGGTCAGAGAAGGCACATAACTTAGCAGAAGTATTCTGCTCCTTCTCAATCTCCTTTGCTGGATCATCTCCAGATCATGCTGCAGGTGTCCCACAGGGTTCTGCCCAGGACCCTTTTCTCTTCTCCCGCTATACCACTTCACTTAATGATCTCCTCAGCTCCCATGGATTTCATGATCATCTCTATGATGATGATTCTCAAGTCTGCCCCAACTTCTCTGCTGCCCTCTAATCTTGAATCTCCAACTTTTACCTTCTGCACATTCAAACTGGATGTCCTGGAGACATCTTAAATGTATGGCATTCAAAACTAAATTCATGGTATTTCCCCCAAGCCCTCCCCTGCCTGCCTTCTCTTCTCTGTTACTATAAAGAGTAACATCATCCTCCTGGTCATTGAAACTTGTAACCCAGGAGGGTCATGTGAAAAGAAAAGGAGAGAAGAACAATCTGGCAGGCTCCAGAGAGGCTGGAAAGATGAGTGAGGGTGAGGTTGTGAAGGACTTGAAAAGTTAACCAGAGAAATTTCTATTTTATCTTAGAGGTCATAAGAAGCCACTGTAGGTGATTGAGTAAAGGGAATCTCATGGTCAAATCTGTGCTTAAGGAGAATAACTTTGACAACAGTATAGACAAAGGATGGATTGGAGTCTGAGAAACTTGAGGCAGGGATACCAATTAAGAGTCTGTTACATTCTGTTACTGTCACTCTAGAGGTGAAAGAGTCTTGGAAACCATCTGATCCATTTTGCAGATGAGGAAAAATGACTCCTAGAGAGGTCTAATGACTCGGCAAAGATCACAAAGATACTAATGATAGAAGTAGGATCTGAATTAGGTTATTTTATGATGGGGTGTGGACTGGGGATGGATGTATTGTGGTCAGATTGCATGAATATCATGTCTTTTTTTTTTTTTAACAGCCACTGAAGAAGGTGTTTCCTTCCCCTCTCCAGCATCCCTACCTCCTTCCTCCCTGAGTCCAGCCATGAAGGTCCTTGCAGCAGAACAGGGTCCCCCAAAGCATGGAACCATGAAGCTGGCCACAGTATAGGGATTGCTCTATCCCCAAGATGCTATGGAAGAGTTCCATCAATCTCCAAGGAAATCCTCTCTAGGCGAATCAATCTGGGTGGAAAGAAGAGATATGCAGGTCTCAAAAGGCTGAATCATACCTACTCAGGGCTGATTGGAATTAATTTCTACCAAATGGTTCCCAGGTAAGTCAGTTCCCCCAAGGAGAAGCAGCTCCTGGGAAGTAATGAGCTCCAGAGAATGAGATAGAACAGGAAATCATCAGGCTATGAGAGGAAACTCAGTGGAAAAACATAATAACAGAGTTGGAACTCCAACCACAGCTTTCATCATGGATCTCAAAGCCCTTTCTCATCATCTAATTAATTTTCCCCAACACCCACTATTCCATTCTCTCCTTATCTCAAGGAGATGTCATTATTGTTATTTTATTACTAAGAGAATTAAGTGGTTTCAAGGCTGGTCCAGAGTCATAAAAGTCTTGTGGAGTGAAGCTAAGATGGGAGTCAATTGTCTTCAGTTCAGAACACAAAGTCACTGTAAGGAAAAAAAAATCCCTGTCTGAACAAAAAAAAAAACTTGTTAACTCTCACTATCCCTTAAAAAGATGTCATCTGAGAAGGTATGCTGCCAGTGATACTGGGTTATGAGCTCCCCAACAGCAGAACCCATGCCTCATTCATTCATTCATTCATTCATTCATTCATTCATTCATTCATTCATTCATTCCATCAATCACTCATTCAACCAACATGTACCAAGTCCCAGGGATTAAGTTAGTCACTGTTGGCTATACCCAAATATGAAACAGTTGCTACTATAGAAACTATTTCATTCTTATTCATGATGGGATTGGGGGAAAGGAAAACATTATATACAAAGTAAATGCAGAAAAAGGGAAGAATTTTGGTAAATCCAATGCCTTCATGTTAAACTTGAGCAAATGGAAGCCCAGAACAAAGAAATAGTTTGTGTAAGATCCAACTGCCGATAAGTATCAGAACCTGTTCTTCAAAAGGCACTCCTCTGGCACCAAATTTGGTGCCCTTTCCACTCAATTGTTCTATCTCAGTCTCTCTGCTTCTACCTTTCAACAGAGTAAGATTGTTGCGTGTACAAGAGAGTATGCCTATCTGTGTGTTAAACCAAAAAGTTAGCACTTTCCCATGGAGGTATTTTTCCTTCTTGGGAGAAATCTTTGAGAAAATTGGAGAGCTTGAGCTGGTGAAGGTCTTTTCAGTACTTTGACTCAAAGTCATCTTGGTCTTCCTCATTGCTTAATGAAATTGACCAATTGTTCCCTAAAACAGACCATGGATAATTGTCAAGACAGTACAGAAACCTAAAGATCTTAAGAAAAGAGAAGAGTAATGGAGGAAAGGGTCTTCTGGTCTGGGGATGAGGACAAACCTTCAGATGTGTCAGTGCCTGAATAATTTGTGGGAATCTCAGTAGTGCCAAAAGTCCTCAGTAAATAGCTTGTTCTGTTTTTGATTATCTGGATGAGAAATGATGCAGTAAGGATGGTCCAGTGTGACTTGTATGAATTAGACCTTCTCCTATGGTGAGCATTAGCCCACGATCTGCAGATATTCTTGACTTTCTACCCTCTCCTTTCCTGAATATTCACAGTTGAATCTTACAATATTGCTGTTACTGTATACATTGTTCTCCAGGTTCTCCTTATTCCACTTTGCATGAGTTCATGTAAATCTTTTTTAGGTATTTCTGTGCTCTCTTAGTTTTATATGTATGATACCACACAATACAACACAACACGACATGACATGACACAATACAATACGCTGTCCCTAAGGGGAACATCTTGAGGACTCAAAAAAGAGCTCGCAGGAGTTGTGAGCTGTTCCTTTGCTATATGTTTTCTCTAAGCCTGAACCCACTTTCCCCTGGATTCTGCTGGGGTTGCTTGATGGTGTGGTTCTAGACTTAAGCGAGCAGTGTTTTGTAGCAACTATAACTGTACGATAAATACCTATCTCTAATCACTAATTAAGTGTGTCTAACCAAAGAATATCAACGAATAATCATAGAGCCAAGCAGAGCAATGGGAGCTCATTAGAAAGACACCTCCCCCCAAAACCCCTCAAGATTACTCCTAGTTCTTTGACTGGGCATACAGTAGCCATACAGGCCAGTCAGTCTGCTAGTATAAATGAGGGTTGGGAGAATGGCTCCAGAGCCTGTATGTATACATGCATGTATTGTGTATATTTTATGTGTGCATTATTATATATGCAGATGTGTATTGTGTACATGAATATACCCTTATATGTCCAAAATATATAATTTTATGCATGCCCACATACATGTGCCTATACATATATGCACATACACACATATCTGTTGTGTATTGTGTATATATATGCTGCAATATATTAATATAATATGCTATCATATTATATACTATATATAGTAATATAGGATATAACAAAGTATACTATAGTAGCATAATAGGGCATATGTTAGATATTAATTTATAGCATGTAATAATGTGTGGTATGGTTATTGCATATACACTATATAGGTAGTGTATTATGTGCTATATATAACACATTGTGCATGTTATATCATGCTTTGTGCATAATGTGTTGTAATATGTTATATGTTATATAACATGTTGCATTGTTGTGTGTGACATGTTTTACATGTGTACAATTGTTCTCCCCAGTCATATGTCAGCTCCTTTAGATAGAATCCCTTTGCTTTTGTAGCACATAGTAGGTGCTAAATAGATACTTGTTGATTGAGAGAGCTCAGCTTCACCAACAAGCTGATGCTACAGTTTCCTCTGAAATTCAGAGTCCATCCAGCCTCAGGAAGCATTTGCCTCCCTGCTTGTCACCTACTGAGTCAGCATATCAGCTGGTGACTGCCAAGTGGACCAGGCTGTAGGGAAATACAGGTAGTACTCAATTATGTAGATGGCAAGCATCTCCACGGTAATAACACTTGGCATTTCCCTAGCACCTTTCATCCAGAGAAACTCAAATAACTTGTCCAAACATTAATTAATCTAACCTCACATCACCCTACTATTATTAAACCCACTTTACAGATGAAAAAACAAACAGTAAGAGATGACGGTTATGCAATAGTCAATAACCTAGTCCCTCACCTTCTCAGGGTTGCTGGCATGGCACTCTCTCGTGATCTGATGGATGGGAATTCTAGAATTTCCAGAGCCAGAAGGGATTATGGGGCCATGCAGCCCAGGTCCTACCTTAAACTTCATTTCCTGCAAGGCATCCCTGAAAAGCTGCCATCTAGCCTCTATTTATAGTGACATCATGGAAGGGGGAAGTCACTTCCCTTCCAAAGCAGTGCATTCGACTTTGGGCTCTGGCTAATCATTAGGAAGTTTTTCCTGATATCAAGTCTAAATTTACTTCTCTGTCCTTGCCCTCACTGCTCCTGTTTCTCCCCTCTGGGGCCAAGCAGATCAGATCTAATCCCTTTTACCTTGAACAGCAAAAGACAATTGATATGTCCCCCCTCAGTCTCCTCCAGCCCATCCATCCTCATTGACATTAGCTGATCCCCATGTGTTTTTGCTTTTCTCCACATGCCCAGAACTTCCCTTGGCACAGAATAAACATTTGTTGGATGATTGACTGATGTAGATTCATCTCGAGGTTCTTCCCCATCCTGGTTCCTCTCCTCCTGATGTTTTCCAATGTTTCAATGTCCTTCCCAAATATGGTAACCAGAATAAAACATAATACCCAATATGAGGTCTGAAAAGGGCAGAGGAAGAGTCCCCAGTGGACACTGGACAGATGATAGAGGATGGGTCCCCAGGGAGAGGGTCATAGCATCCTAGACTTGGAGCTGGGAAAGTCCTTAGGAGCCATCTAATCCAACCTTCTCATTTGACAGTTGAGGAAAATGAAGTCCAGATAAGTCCAATCATTCAGGCAACTAGCATTTATTAAGCACCTTCTTTGTGCCAGGCATCATGCCAAGTGCTGGGGATACAAAGAAAGGTAAAAGACCTCAAGGAGTTTATAATCTAATGGTTTAAGTGACTTACTTCAGGTCACACATAGAGTAAGGAGCAGAACTGAAATTAGAACACAGGTTCTCTGACTATCCATCCAAGGTTTTTCCTACCCTACTAACCTGTGGGCTAAAATAAAATTCATCAGGACTGTGGTTTCATCTCTCCTTGGGAGATGCAAACAGATGACTACACTGAGACCAAAGGCATGTGTACAATCCGTACTACATATGAGTGGACACCCCAGTGTATGAAACAATAGCTAAAAGTTATGTTGTGCCTTATTTTTAAAGTTGGTGTTTTTAAAAATAAAGTTCTAGTTATTAATTTTTAATAAATGTGATTAAGTTCTTTTAGTTTGGAAAATATGTTATTTATGATTACTAAATAAATTTTCACCTTAAAATATAAGCTCGCTCAGAAAAACCAGGAAAGACTTTCACAAACTGATGCTTAGTGAAGTGAGCAGAACCAGAAGAACATTGTACACAGTAACACTACGCAATGATCAACTATGATAGACGTAGCTTTTCTCTGCAATACAACGATCCAAGACAATTCCAAAAAACTCATCTATGCACCTCCAGAGAAAGAACTATGGAGTCGGAATGATGATCAAAGCACACTGTTTTCATTGTTTTTGCTTTTACAATTTTTTTTTCCTTTTGTTCTGTTTCTTCTTTTACAACGTGACTAAGGTGGAAATATGTTTAACATGATTGCACATACATAACCTATATCAAATTGCTTGCCATCCTGAGGAGGGGAGAAAGACAGAGAGGAGGGAGACAAATTTGGAACTTAAAATCTTATAAAAATGAATGGTGAAAATTATCTTTACATGTACTTGGAAAAAATAAAATTGTGTGTGTATATATGTGTGTGTATGTATGTATATATGTATATAATATATGTCTGCATATGTATAATTCTCAGTGCAGACTCTAATGAAAAATGTTGTACATATCTGTGAATATGATAAACAGTGGTCTTGTATTAAATAAAGGAGTATGTTGGTAAATGTTTAACAACCAGCTTTCTGGAAATATATCATTTATTTGTTTAATTCGCATTATTAACATTTTCTCCATTGCTCTTTTAAGTCTAGGCCATCAACAAAGCAGTAAATCAAATCCTGATTTGTAGCATTTACTGATTTCCCAGGTCTAAGCCCCAGGGTAATCTAGATGAGGAAGGGGTATTCTGTGGTTTCAACCAATTTCTTCAATACATATTTAATAAGATTATAGACTTAGTCTTAGATCTAAGATCCCAGTCATCTTTGGTCTCTGGTGTAGTGTAATCCCTAGAGCTGGACTTGGAGACAGACAGACCTAGGTTTGAATCCCACCTCCAGACACTAACTGTGTGACATTGGGCAACAGGAGCCTCAGTATTCCCATCTGTAAAATGGAAGTCAATTACTTCTTAAGTATCTACTATGTGCTAGGTGGGGCAGCTAGGTGGAACCAAGGATAGAGTCAGTCATGCACCTGGAATTAGGAAGACTCATTCTCCTGAGTTCAAATGTAGATTTAGACACTAACTGTGTGACCCCGGGCAAGTCACATAACTCTATTTGCCTCAGTTTCCTTATCTGTAAAATGAGCTGGAGAAGGAAATGGCAAACCACTCCAGTCTCTCTGCCAAGAAAGAGTCGAACAACAAAATGTCCTAGGTGTTGAAGATACAAAGGAAAAATGAAAGTAGTGTTCGCCCTTACATTCTAATGAGGGAGTCAATGTGGACATATCATATGTATGTCCCATATTTTTGCAATGGAAAGCAGCAGAAGCTGGGGGTAATGAGAAAAGGTCTCCTACTGAAGATTTAGGAAAGCCCAGGATTCCAGGGGCAAAGGTAAGGAAGAAGGAATGATAATCATCCCGTAGCACACTCAGAGGATTGTAGCGAAGAAGCTGAAAGGGGTAATCAGGAGTCTGCTGGTAAATGTTTAACAACTTACTTTCCCCCCAAAAATGTGTTGCAACATCATCACACTTTTAGGTTCGAAATACATTGTTAACATTTTCACCATGACTTTCTACAGGCTAAAGAATCAACAAAAGAACAAATCGAGCCCTGCTGTTGTGTTTATTGATTTCAGAAGTGAAAATGCTCTCACCAAAGAATTAACAATGGACTCTAACACATCCCTGGAGGTAATCCAGCTAAGGACTTTGCAAAGCTTAAAGTGCTAGAACAACATCTGCTGGAATTTTTGACAGCTTGTAACTTCTTTATTTGGGATTATTTTCATTATATAAAAGTAGTAGATGTTTGTGCTGAGGCAGGTGGTGTGGGAGGGAACTTCAGCATTCACCTAGTCTGATCCACATGCAAAAGTAGTAGTAGTAGTAGCCGCAGCAACAGTAGTAGTAGTAGCAGTAGTAGTAGTAGTGGTAGAAGAAAAAGAAGAAGTGGTACTAGAAGTAGTGGTAGTAGTAGTAGTAATAATAGCAGTGGTAGTAGAAATAGTAGTAGTAATAGTAGTAGAAGTCATGGTAGTAGAAGCAGTAGTAGAAGTAGTAGTAGTAGTAGTAGTAGTAGTAGTAGTAGTAGTAGTAGTAGTCGTCGTCGTCGTCGTCGTCGTAGTCGTCGTAGTCGTAGTAATAACACCAGCTACCTCTCGCTGTTGTAGTGAAAATCAAATGAATTAACATATGCAAAGCTATCTGCAAATCTTAAAAGGCTGCATAAATGCTAGCTATTGGTAGTGGGTATTATATAATTCAATCCATCTATCCAGAAATGTAAAACTTTAAATAGATTTCTATTTCTATCTCTTATTTTTTCATCATCTCCATCTCCCTATCTTTTCCCATTCCCCATAATTAAGTATTTTATTTAAAAAGAGAAAGAAGAAAATCCTCTTAGCAAAGCCAATAAATATATAGGAAAAAATTCTGATTTTTTTTTTTGCCAAGTTCCATCACATTCGGACACTCACCTCTGCAAGGTACTGCTGCTGCTGCTACTCCTACTACCATCTTATATATTATTACTATTTCCATTTTGTAGATGAGGAAACAGACATATAGAGAGGGTAAGTGACTTGCTGAGGGTCATACAGCTAGGAAGCATCTGAGGTCACATTTGAATGCAGTTCTTCTGGGTTCTACTCCATCCGCTGTGGCTGCCAATCTGCACCTACCAAAGTAAATGACTACTTAGGTTGTTCCAACACTAAAATTTCAACCCTAAAATACATCCATTCGTGTATGTTGTGAACCCAGTGGTTAGATGGGGCTGGACGTCTCCCTCTTCTCTTTTCTCTTCATTGATATGAGAATAAGTACTATGGGGCAGTTCTGGAAAATTGCAGACAGAAGGCGTTGGATAGACTTTTTTTTTTTCAAACATTGTACCCTTCTGCAACTAACAGACCCTAAAACTGGTCACTTCCAGGATGTAGAACGGATGAATCATTTCTAACCTGTCTTTGCATTTCGGAAGTAAAAGTGGCCTTTCTGTCACCACGAAATTTACCAAGTTGCAAAACCTTAGCACCTCATTACCTTGTTTAAAAACCTTTAGTAACAAGAATTTAAAATACCAATTGATAAGAAGAGATCTTTGGTCAGCAAATGAAGAGGGGATAATCTCCACCTTCCAGGCTGTGAAGTCAGGGTTTTTCTCTTTATAACCATAAGGTATAGAGAAAGGATCGCCTTCCCGACACCACCCCCCACTCTCCATCCCCAATTCCTATACTCCCAAACTTTAAATAAGAGTTAAAACACTTTCTAAAACAAATTCTGGCTATGTTTACACATGTTCCTAATCTAGAGTGTGTTTTTCTGTCGTCCCCTGAGATGAAATTTCAGCAAGGGGTAGAGGGTCAACCTTTTTTTCAAAGCTTGCCTCAATTTGGTTTCCCACATCTGTGCCCTAAGGGAAAATACTCATCATTACCTGGCTGAAAAATTGAATAGGTGTGAATTCCAAGCTGATAGCTAGGCATAGTTGTCATTAGCACTTCAAAGAGGTGTGAAAATGCCCGAGGGGAAGTGTTTTCACACCTAGCCCTAATATCTATTCACACATGTTTGTCCTTAGAGAGAAAGCTTGATCCCGAGTCATCAGGCTGAAGAATTGAATAGGTGAGAATTTCAAGCTGATAACTACACATAGGTCTCATTAGCATGTCGAGAATGTCAAAGTGCCCATGGAAAGACTTTACTTTGTCTGAAAGCTGTCTGGTGCCATCCAAGGGTTTTCAAGTTTTCATCCATCCTTTAGAGAACTAAATGAATCCCTACACCTAAGTGATACCTGAACATAATGTACTGAGGCTGTTTGTAAATATACAAGCTTACAGATGTGAAACTTACAGCTTTAGGAGGTAGAGGAGGGGAAGGGATTATATATTTTCAAATTGTTTTTTCTTGTTCATTCAGAAATAGACTCTAAGATACTGATGAGTTGATCGACATTTATTGTACACCTTTCCTGAGTGGTGGATCTGGATTGGCAGAGTGTCTAAGGATGGGGCCTTCTAGGCCCTCAAATCTTGCCCTTTGACTGAATCCAAACCTTAAGGAACAAATCCCCTTAACAAAAGGATTTATTCTGTAAAACTTGGACTCAGTCAAAAGGCCATACCTACCCAAGGACCTAGAAGGCCACATGTGACCTCGAGGTTGAAGGTTCCCTATCCCCTAACTCCACAGGATAGCTAGGTGGTACAGTGGATAGAGTATGGGCTTGCATTCAGGAAGACCTGAGTTCAAATCCAGCCTCAGATATTTACTAGCTGTGTGACTCTGGGCAATTCACTTCACCTTGCTTGCCTTAGTTTCCTCATCTGTAAAATGAGGTACAGAAGGAAATGGCAAACACTCCAGTATCTTTGCTAAGAAAGTTCCAAATGGGGTCACAAAGAGTCAGACAAGGACTGAAATGACTGATCAAAATACTAACTTCCACTGCTTCCTGCCCCATTACATAGTAAGTTCCATGAGGGAAAACACTGTGTTTGTTTCTTGTACCACCCACCTTCCTTCCTAGTACAGTGTCTATCACATGGTTGTCACCCAACAGATAGATTTATTAAATGAATGAATTAATGGTTCAGAAAGTAGAATTTGCCTCTGTTCCTGTGTTGAAATATCCTCTTTTAAGAATAATTCAGAAAGCAGCTTCATACTTGGGGTCAGAGTAATTCTTCCATTTGAGTTTCTGATATCTGACCCCAGAACTTAGCTCAGTATTTGATACATAATAAGCTCTAAATAAATGTTTGTTGACTAACACTCTCTCTACACTTCATTTCCTTTTCTTAGCAGCACACACACACACACACAGTTTCCCTTTGAGCTTGATATCACTAATGTAGCCCAACCCTTCATTTTACATATAAGGAAACTGAGTCCCAGGAGGTCATAGGATCACAGACCTAAAATTGGAAGGGACCTCAGACCAACCCCTCATTTTATAAATGAGAAAACTGAGGCCTAGGAAACTGATCTGTACAACACAAAGATACTAAGCACTTATTGAGAAAATGTATGTAAAATACTTTGCAAGTTTCTGAGATCCAAATAAAAGAGAATTCTTGATCACAGTTATTTCTTCAATATTTCTAAGAGCTATACTTCCCTCGTTCTGGGTGTTTCCTTCATTGGAACAAACCACAACAGATTTGATTCAGAGTCACAGAATCCCAGAGTTTGTAGGACATCATTGGGTCTAACCTTTAGCTTCTAGCCATATAGGAATGACTTCTACAAAAGTTATAATAAGTGGCCATTCAATCCTCTCTGGAAGACCTCTTGGGAAAAATAATCCACCATTCCTTGAGATGATTCTCCTTTTGAATGGCACAGATCATCAGAAATAGTTTCCTTGTGAGTCAAGTCTAAATTTACTTCTTGTCAACATCTATTCCTTGCTCTTGGTTATAGCTCTCTTCTCATACCTTACTTCTCTCCATTTATTTTATGATCCAATGTCACTGCCCCTTTGCTATTTCTCCAACACAATACTCCATCTCCCAACTCCAAATGTTTCCACTGGCTGTCCCCCAAACCTGGAACACTCTCCGTCCTCATCTCTACTAACTAGCTTCCTGCAAATCTCAGCTAAAATCTCATTACTTTCTACAAAAAGGTTTTCCCGGTCCTCCTTGGTCTTGGTGCTTTCCCTCTGACACTGTTCCTAATTTATGCCATTTGTCACTTGTTTGGGCATCGTTGTTTGCATCAGACTGTGAGCTCCTTGAGAGCAGGGATTGTTTTATATTTGTTTTTTGCCCCTTTTTTTGTATCCCCAGGGCTTAGTTCAGTGCCTGGAATGTAATTAGTAGGTGCTTAATAAATGTTGGTCGACTGACTGCCCAGTGGAGCCAAACCCAGCAAGGCTAATCCTTCCACAATGACCGTGCCCTGCCTAAGCATCTACTTCTCTAGGTTGAATGTCCCCAGGTCCTCAAAATGATCTTCCTATGACTTGAGTCCCATAAACATTCTGGTTGTCCTTCTCTAGTTGTTCCTGAACTTGTCAATGTTCTCCTTAAAATATGCTGGCAAGACCTGAACACAAAACCCCTGACATAGACTGAACAGGGCCAAGTACTGGGGAACTATAATCTTCCATGATCTCAAAACTATACCACTTTTAATGCAGGCTAAGTTGCAACTGATCTCTTTTGACTTCCTTTTCTGATAACTACCTTAATGAGTTTGAGTTTCTCTGTTAGAGCTGAGGTGACCTCAAATCTGGTGATGAGACTCTCCAAACTTTTCTAGACTGGTCCTCAGGTGCCATCACTGAGCCCCTCCTCAAAGCTTTTCCAATCCAGTAGGATCTCCCTAAATCTGCACTTCATTGGCATAGAAATTAAAAGCTCATAGTTACCTCTCTGCAATGATGAGACATCAAAAGGGGACTTGACTGGAGTACTGTGATTAGGATTATTATAGGCTATATCAAAACACTTGGAGCAAGCACAGAATGACAGCACCTCCCCCCCAAAAAAATAAATGGCCCTATCACTATTTTTTATGTAAGTTTAATAGATATAATGTTTACTTAAGAGAATTAAAGCTGAAATGACCCAGAAAAGAACTCAATCATCAAAAAATTTGTCTTCCTGGCCATGTGAAAAAAAGGATAAAAAAGAGGGAAGGAAAGAAGGAAGAAAGGAAAGAAGGAAGGAAGGAAGAAAGAAAGAAAGGAAAGAAGGAAGGAAGGAAGGAAAGAAAGAAGGGAGGAAAGGAGGCAGGAAAGGAGGGAGGGAGGCAGGAAAGATGGAGGGAGGGATGGATGGGCCAGTGTTGAAGGTCCAAAGTTGAATGGATTAATACTTGCCAGGGACTGGGGGTATTTTTGTGCTTGTTGGGTTTTGAGGTACTGCTCCACATGGGGAAACACAGGGTAGTGACAGACCAAAGGAAAGAGGAAAAATGATGGATGTCAAATACGCAGTGAAATAGATAAGAATCAAATAGTATGAGCAGATATGTGAATGAAAAGTTTGGACTAGATGAACAGGACACATACGAAATTTAGGGAGAGAAGATCTGGTTTTGAAATACCCACTCTGCCACTATGTGGCTTTAGCCACATCTGCCAACCTCTCTGAGTCTCTATTTCCTTATCTATAAATTTAGAGGATTAGACTTGATGACCACTAAGTTTACTTCCAGTTCTGAACCCATCATCTTAACCTCCTTTCAAGTATTAAAATCCTATAAATCTGCCCTGGGAAAGGAGATGTCAGAAATCACATTTTGATCCAAAAATGTAGAAATATGTCCTGAATAGGGAAATTTTCATTTACTACAAATAGCCATATCTATATAGAAGCATAGAGACTTGAAGATGGCAGATTATTGTCATTTAAATTATAAACAAATCTAGATTAATCAGTTGGTATCAATCAATAAGAGTTTTTAAGAGGCTATATATATACTATACATATATACTATATGTCAGGCACTGTACTAAACCAGGAGATACAAAAAGAGGCAAAAGACAATCCCTCCCCACAAGGACTTCAAAATCTAATGGGAGAGAAAACAAGTAAACAAATATGTACAATCTATATATTCCAGATAAAAAGAAATAATTAATAGAGGGCACTGGAATTAAGAGGGATTGGGAAAAGCTTCTGGGAAAAGATGAGATTTTAGGTGGGGCTTAAAAGAAGCCAGGAAGGTTAGCGATCAGAGAGTAGGAGAGAGACAGCTAGAGAAAATATCTGGAGCAAAGAGATGGTGTCTTACTCATGGAATATCATGTGTGTGCCCACGGAGTAAGGTATATGAAGTCTGGAAAGGTACCGGGGGACAGATTAGGAAGGGATTTGAATGGCAAACGAACACTTTTGTATTTACTCCTGGAATGGGGAGCCACTAGAGTTTATTGATATATTACTACAACACAGAGTCAGCCTTAATTAAAATTGTGAATTGATTTAACAAAAATCATAAAAGATGAAAATCATCATGCTGGAGTGACTGTTGAGAGACAGGCATACTAACTAATACATTGTTGATCCTAAGATAGAATTGTGCAAGAAAAGTCACTATGCCGTACATCTTAGTGATTCTTTTGAAGGTCATAAAACCCCAAGGTGATCAGAGAGAGAAGGAAAGGGGAAAAAAAATGTCCCATGGATACCAAAAGATAAATAACAAAACTTTCTGTGGTAGCAAAGAGCTAGAAATAAACTAAGTACTTGATAATTGGGGGAATTTCTGAACAAACTGTGGTATGTAGAATATTATTGCAACATAAGAAATGGTGAATGTGAGAAATGAGGAAACATGGAAACCCATACATGATGTGATAAAATACAGAGAAATCAGAGCCACGGGTACAAATCAATAATAGCTAATAATAATAACTAAATTTTGCAAAGCACTTTAAAGTTAAAGGAAGTAAGGAAGGGAGGAAGGAAGGAAGGAAGGAAGGAAGGAGGGAAGGAGAGAAGGAAGGAAGGAAGGAAGGAAGGAAGGAAGGAAGGAAGGAAGGAAGGAAGGAAGGAAGGAAGGAAGGAAGGAAGGAAAGAAGTAGGGCCAGGAGGAGATAATATTTGGGAGTGATGGTATAAAAAGGAAAAGATATCAATATAACTATTTTAAGAACAATAAAACTTGATAGACTATACGCTCCTTGAGGGGAGGGACTATTTCAGTATTGTCTTTGCATCTCTATCCCTTAGCATAGTGTCTGGCACATAGAAGTATAAGATATATTTAATAAATGAGTGTTAACTAATTTTTGTTAATGTCATGAGAATGCAGTGGGTGGGAGATGAGGGCTGGAAGATGTATGCATAAAATGGTTTAACGTTTTTCAATCCTGTCTAACTCTTTGTGATAACTCTCTAGGGTTTTCTTGGCAAAGATCCTGGAGCAGTTTGCCATTTCTTTCTCCAGCTCATTTGACATATGAGAACACTGAGACAAACAGAGTGAAATTACTTGACCAAGGTCACTCAGCTAGAAAGTGTCTGAGGCTGAATTTGAACTCATGTCTTCTTGACACCAGATCCAGTGTTCTATCCATTATGCACACCCAGCTGACCCACAAATAAAATGGCAGATGGTTACCAAATAAGGTCATGGTCTACTTAAAAATAAATAAAGGAAGATCAAGCAAAGGGCTCTTGAGAAGGAGAGTATATATTGTATGAGACTCAAAATGGTAGAAGTTGTTTCCAACGAGCCAAGATGACAATATACTTAATATTTAAGCAACCAACACAAATGGCCAAAGAAAGGCTGATACACAGAGTTCAGAAAACAACCCTTTATGGAGTGAGTAATTAATATGTGGAATGGAGAACTCCCTCAGGAAGCAGGGAAAGTTGTAACCCTGTGCACTTTTTGAGGAAGAGTTAGACAGGTACTTGTGGGAAATAAATGATGTACTCTTGGGTACAGAGACAGGTCTCCTGGAGATGGATCGCATGGGCTTATGCTTCCAGCAAATGCTACACTTGAACATAGCCGGGAAGGGGAATGTTAAAAATAGCTCAATAAACTGTTTGAGGGGAGGAGTGGTCATCTTTCTGCATCCACAGCAGGATCATGGCAGGATGG
This sequence comes from Bettongia penicillata ogilbyi, assembly GCA_023548195.1. Classification (NCBI taxonomy): domain Eukaryota; kingdom Metazoa; phylum Chordata; class Mammalia; order Diprotodontia; family Potoroidae; genus Bettongia; species Bettongia penicillata. The sequence goes on from JAJHZJ010000649.1 coordinate 980,851, forward strand.
CCATTGGTCATTGGGTCTACCAGTCAGCTGGTCCCATCTACCATTCAGATCAGGCTCCATCCTGTTGTTCACCTGGACAATATGAGTCAGGTTTCTATTCCAGTCCACAAGCTATTTTTCACTATCCCTGTATTAATCAGACTTCAAAATCTGTTGGGAAGCCATGTGGATATATTCCCACTAAATACTTGTATCCAGTTTGCATCATCACATCTTTAGAGAAGAGGTAAAATTGAGAACTGGTCAAGGCACTGAACTTGTGATCAAAAGACCTGAGTTCAAATCCTGACTGTCCATTTATTGGCCATGTGACCCTGGGCAAGTCACAAACTCCTTGGGCCTCAGTTTCCCCAGTTGTAAAATGAGGGGGTTGAACTAAATGATCTCTGAGGTTCTTTCCTGTTCTAAATCTCTAGATTTTATACAGTACTGTTCAGTCATTTTTCAGTTGTGTCTGACTCTCTATGATCCCATTTGAGATTTTCTTGGCAGAGATATTGGAGTGATTTGCCATTTCATTCTCCAGCTCATTTTATAGAGGAGGAACCTGAGGGAAACAGGAAAAAGTGACTTGCCTAAGGGATTTGAACTCAAGAAGGTTAGTCTTCCTGACTCTAGGCCTAATGTTTTATTCTCTGCAACACACACACACACACACACACACACACACACACACACGCACGCACGCATGCACACACAAATTGTAGACTTATTTGATCTTTAAACAATTCTGGGAGGTAAGTGATATTCTCCCCATTTTACAGATGAGGGGCAACTAGGTGGTGCAGTGGATAGAGCACCAGCGCAGGAGTCAGGAGGACCTGAGTTCAAATCTCACCTCAGACACTTGACACTCACTAGTTGTGTGACATTGGGCAAGTCACTTAACCCCAACTGCCTCATCCTGAGTCACCTCCAGTCATCCTGATGAATATCTGGTCACTGGATTCAGATGGCTCTGGAGGAGAAGTGAGGCTGGTGACCTGCACAGCTCTCTCTCACTCAAAACAAAGTCATGTACAAGTCATGTCATTATTTCTCTGATGGCATGGTCTTGTTTGGCAATGAAGGACGAACACACACAGATGAGAAAACTGAGGCTGAAAGAGGGGTGAAATGACTTGCCCAGGGTCACAGAGTTATTAACTATATGAGACAGAATTTGAACTCATTTTCCTGAATCGAAGTCCAGTGTTCTAATTGTCTCATGTGTGTGTGTGTGTGTGTGTGTGTGTGTGTGTGTGTGTATGTGTTCATGAGAGAGAGAGAGAGAGAGAGAGAGAATCTGGACTGGATCTGTGATTTCACTGAGACAGAGAAATCCAGTGAGAAAATTCCTACTACCAATGCAGGTCAGCAACTCTCTTGTAACTCATCAAATAATCAGTCAGTAAGGATTTATTAAGTTTCTGCTATATGTAGGGCACTGTTTTAGATCCTGGAAAAACAAAGACAAAATGAACGAAAAAGTTGCTACCCTCCAGTAGTTGATAATCCAAGATGTCTACTCTTATGGAGCCTCCTGGGTTAAAGGGTTTCAACTGGGATATGTCAGAGGAAGGGAAGTCTTTCTGACTCCAAGGTTAGCTTTCTGCCCATTAACCCCATGATGCCTGAACATTTAAATGAGGCTGAAATGGGATTCAGGGAAAGCAGGAGAAGGGATGGTTAGACGTAAGGAAGTAAGCTATTGTTTTCATGATAATTAAGTAAAACCATCAGCAATAGACTGTAAACAGCTTGAAGGCAGGAAGGGTTTTCTTTTTGTCATTATATCCTCAGGGACTGGTTCGTTTCCAAGCAACTAGCACCTTGCCTGACAAGATCATCTTTAAGGCAGGGGTTCTTAACATTTTTTTTTGGTGTGTTATGGACCCTGTTGGTGGTCTGAAGGGAATTAGCATTTAATAACATTAAATATACATAATGTATATGCATATGTATATGTACATTGCATAAAATATATATGTGTATGCATATACACAAATACATATGCATGTGTGCGCTCATATGTGTATGTATACATGTATTTGTATTATGTTTGTACATGTATATGCATACATATATGCATGTGTATATACATACATGTATATAAAATCTCATCTGATCTCAGAATAATATTGTCGGTGCTTAAACTAAAATACATAGGATTAAAAAAGAAATAAATTATATTAAAATAGTTTTATATATACATATGTACACACATATATATGTATATATGTGTGCGTGTATATACATATATATGTATGTGTGTATGTGTATATATACACATCCACACACACCCATATATATATATATACACACACACACCCATATATATATATATATATATAGTTCACAGACCCCAGGCTAAGAATCCCTGCTTCTTGAATTGAACTGAATTGAATTTACAAATATGTTCTGAACACTTCCTGTGTGACTAGCACTATAGTGTGCATGGGGGATGTAAAGAAGCATGTGATTCTTACCTTTAAATGGAAGGGTATGAAACTTAGTCAGGGAGCCTAGGCACAGTAAAATAGAGACAGTCAGGTGGAAGAGTAGATAGCGCAATGGATTTTGAGTCAGAAAAATCTGACTTCAAATCTTATCTCAGACACCTACTAGCTATGTGAAACTGTGGAAGTCAATGAATCCTTGCCTTGGTTTCCTCATCTGTGAAATGAGAATAATGTTAGCTCCTCCTTTAGAGCATTATTGTAAGGACCAAATGAAAGAGTATTTCTAAAGCTCTTTGAAAACCATAAGGCACCGTATAGATGATAGCTATTGATGTAATGAATATAACATGTACATTCATGTGTACAGATGTGCATGTGCACATGTTGCATGCATACAAAAAGTCAGAAGACACGAAGCCCTGGAATGAACCATGACAAAAGACAATGGAGTCTCCATCCCTGGAGTTGCCGCAGGAAGAGAACCGACATCTGCAATACTTTAGATGGCTTGGACATCCACCAGACCAAAGGCCAGTGTTAGATCATAAAATGGTTGGCGGTTCCATTCCAGCTCTAGGATTCTACCAAAGTTGGAGTGGACCAGAATTAAGAACATGAGAGTTCCTTTGTCTCAGACAGTAAAATATGCAATCCGAGTCTCCAAGCAGCCAGCTCTCTGCTCCCCGATGCTCTTCTCTGGTCTTTGGACAGCACATGTTTTGCACATGGAACCCTATTGACGTCACTGGGAATTCTAAGCATTGAACCAATGAAAGACTCCGGAATAGAAATTTGCAGCGGGAAGTATCCAAGGAGAGGAGATTTTGTCAGGAGTGATGTACATTGTGTACCTCTGAAGATGTGGGGAAACTCCATCTGTAGGTGGTGTACTCATGGGTCCCGTTGGCAGCTTTGAAGAATCAGAATGGGTCAAGAGCATGGCTGACCCAACAGAGCCTAGTCCGTTGGTAATCATGGTTCGTTTCATGCCATCAGGAGTGGCCCAGCCTGCTTCCCCCCTCACCAGAGCCCCATGCCCTCTACTCCCTCCCCCCCCATCAGACTCCACAGACAAAAACAAAAGGCCCATTACGAAGTTATTAGCCTCAGCTCGCATATCCTGCGGAGTGAGACAACTGCCAACCCCACTTGGGCTTAAAATGTTTAACAGATTTGCCCGGGTCTCATTTCTGTCACTGTGTTTATAGAAAGAGAGGGCCGGTGGGGAGAGAAGTTGGGAAAGGCAGTGGAGCTGGGAGAGGGGGAGAGCATGGAGGGGGGCCAAAAAAAAATGCCCAACTCCTTCAAAGAGTAACATTCCTCCTTGTGGTTTGAAAAGACTTCCTCCTTCCCCAGCCATCCTGTAATCACTCTCCAGTGTTCACCAGAGCAGTGTTTACATCCAACGCCATTACCAGGAGGGGAGACAGGAGAAATGAAGGCCTCTTGACGATACTCTCAGAGGCCCCATTATCTTCTCCCTCCCCCTTCACCAGCTTTCATCAAACGCCTCCAGTCTATGAAGGGGTAAAAGCCTTTAATGGGATTTTGAAGATCTTAAAAGCCGGGCGGTTTGTTTAAAAAGGAAAAATACCAGCTCTAGAGTGGATTCTGCCTCCCTCGGTCCCCACCTCTCAGAAAACTTTTTTTTTAAATAGCCCAAACCTAGCTCTGTTCTTTCCCTCTGCCTGCCAAATAGAGCAGGGGAATTGGAGTTTGAGTTGGATGGGTGATGAGACCACACATAGCTTGGATTGGCCAGCTCTCTGTTCCCATGAACTAGAGAAGGAGTCCATCCACACAGGATGGTTACATGCAGACCTGCCTGCACTCTCGATTGGCCTGCTCGGCTCATGGTGTCTAGGAAGCATCTCCCAGCCTCCCCAGTCTCCAAAGTGACAACAACAACCCCAGACACAGAATGAGCAGGAGCTAAGGGGTGTGGTGTGTGTGTGTGTGTGTGTGTGTGTGTGTGTGAGAGAGAGAGAGAGAGAGAGAGAGAGACAGAGAGAGAGAGAGACAGAGACAGAGACAGAGACAGAGACAGAGAGACAAGAGGAGGGAAAGGAAGGGAAGAAGAATGAGGAGAGGTGAGGTGAGGAGAGGAGAGGGTTTGGGAGGGGAGAGGAGGGGGAGGGGAGATGATAGTCAAAACTGGACATACTAGGCATTGGCAGAGTCTCACATATGGCTGCCTGGTTTTCTTCCTTCCCTGTGTTTAAGAAAACCCCAGTTATATTATGCCCAAAATTTGGTTGCTGCTGAGATAGATGTGGGCTTTTCAAAGGAAGGACTGCTTAGCTTTTGTGCTCCATATATGATTGTCCAGCAAGATACACAGGATCAGTCTAGGTAGTTTAATGGAGTGTAGTGTTGTCTTGGGGAGGAGTGATGCACTGCTGAAGGGCTTCTCAGGGAGGAGATAATTTCAAAAGAGATATTGTATGGAGGACATACATTCCTTAAAAGCTGGGACTATCCTGCTTTTGTCTCTGTATCACCTTGGAAATACTCATACACACATATTATAAAGCATATATGTGATATACATAAATGTGTACATACACATATATAATAATGCAATATAAGTCAGCTTTCATTATTAATATCAATTATCATCATCACCATCTCTGGTATACTTGAGAGACTTTGGGGGTCAGCAGAATTTGATGACAGACTGGGAATGGGCAGACCACTAAATCCAAGACCTCTCTTATAATCTGAAACGTCCATTGGAGTATTTAATCATGGCAGTTCCTGGATAAAATCACTGGAGAAGTTACACACCAATCCCCTTCTCCAAACACCACCAAAACTCTTACTTCCAGGACCTCCCCTGCTTCTCCCTTCCAAGAAGTGATTGAATTTCCATGGGGTCCAAGCAGGAAGCCGAGCAGTCGGGCAGCAGCAGCTCAGAAGGCACCCTGATCATTCTTTCCTTTGGCCAAGGTCATTGCTTTCTGCCAAGTGCATGAGGTCTGGTCCCACCTTTGCCCAAAGAGTCTTTGTCTCCCCAGGAGGTCTCTGTTGCACCTGATACTAAACATTCCAAAATCTCTTCAAAACTGGACCAAGCTGTTGCCTGCAGGGATAGGAGACTGTAGACAGTTGCCCAATTTTAGTTCCAGGATGAATCTAGTTGTCATTTTTTTTCTCAAAACAGTATAGTAAATCTCAGAATCTAGCTGGAATGACGACCTGGAGCATCGGGCTCTGTTCCTCTGGCAATGATCCTTTGAATCCAAACAAAAGGGCCCCACTCTTCTCCCAACTCCTTGGGTGCCAAATGCTAAAAGTCTAGGCAAGGAGATGGGGTTCTGGCCTCCTGTGAGACAGGGAGGGGATGGATTTCCACATCCCAGCTTGGATTACACTTAGCATTTTTGAGCTCCCAACTCTAGTGCCTGCCAATAAGTAGAGAAAAGGTGACATCTTGTCTGGGGTGTCCAACTCAAGAGGCTGGAGAAAGGCCTGATAGAATGGAAAAAAGAAAGAAAAAGCAAGACTTTATTTTTAAACATGGCGCATAGAGGTTCCATGGGGACCAGAGCTACTCCAATCCTGCTGCACTGTATGGTGCCATGCTTGGTGATTGCCTTTTAAAGAAGGAAGGAACATTACTTCCCAACCAAGAAGACTAGTAGCATGGGTAACTAGGTAGGGCAATGTTTAGAGTGCTAAGCCTGGAGTCAGAAAGAGCTGAATTCAAATCCTGCCTCAGACTCTTACTAGCTGTGGGACCCTGGGCAAGACAGTTAGTGTCATCCTGCATTTTGAGTCATCAGTCCTCTGACAGATGGAAGACGCCATTCTTTGTCTCTGGTCCTCCAGAATTAAACTGGGTCTCTGAATAAATTAGTGTTCTAAAACCTTTGAAAATTGTTAATCTTTACAAAGTTGTATGCCTTGTTTTATTCTTTTTGCATTGTCTCACACATCTTTCCAGGTTTCTCTGAAACCACCTCCTTCATAATTTCTTATAGCATAATATTCCATTATAATCATATACCTTATTTTATTCAGTCAACACCCCACTGCCCACCTTGAACCCTCAGGGATGGGAGCAGCCTTGGAGCCCTAGAAAAGAAAGCCATTTTTGTAAGAAAATCCTGCTCAAACAAAGGGATTCAGAACATCTTTTGCAAAAGGATATAGTTTCCAGTTTTCTGTCCCCACAAAAAGAGCTATCATTTTTATACATATAGGTCCTTCCCCTCCATCTTTGATCTCTTTGTGGTATAAGTAGCATTTCTGGGTCAAAGGGAATAACACACAGTTTACTGATCTCTTTGGACATAGTTCCAAGCTGCTTTCCTGAATGTCTGGACAACTTTACAGCTCCACCAATAATGCACTAGCATACCTCTTTTCTTTCTACAATCCCTCCACTATTTGCCATTTTCCTCTTTTGCCATCTTTCCAAATATAATGGGTATGAGGTATAACCTCAGCATTGCTTTAATTTATATTATTCTATTAGTGGTTATATACTTTCAACCATTTCCAATTGTATCTGACTCTTCGGTGACCCCATTTGGGGTTTTCTTGGCAAAGATACTGGAGTGGTTTTCCGTTTCCTTCTCCAGCTCACTTTTCAGATGAGAAACGTGAGGCAAACAGCATTCAGCGACTTGTTCAGGGTCACACAACTAGGAACTGCCTGAGGTCAGACTTGAACTTCAGGTCTGCCTGGCTCTAGGCTTGGAGCTCTTTCCACTGAGCCACCTAGCTACCTAGGTACTTCCTATAGAGGGTGAAATTAGGTCTGTCCCATGCCTGCTATCCATGTAGCACCCCTTCTTTTTAAATTAATGAAGAATATATCTACATAGAGTTTTTTTTTTTTTATGGATTGATAGATTCAAATAGGATGTCTTGATCTGATTCACTGGGACAGGGCTCAAACCCCTATTCTTTCAGAATATTGCACAACAATGCCTAAGCAGGAGTTAGAAACCGTCAAACGAACATAGACATACCTAAGCTCCATTTTGCAGATTAAACTCTGAGACTGGAGCAGAAACCAAAGAAAGAAATTTCCATGGGGTCATACATTTAGATCAAGAAGGGACCTCTGAGGTTATCTAGTCTAACCTGTTCATTTTTCAGATGCAGAAACTGAGGCCCAGAAAAATAAACCAATTTGTCCAATGTCACAGAGCTAGTAAGTGACTAAGGGAGGATTCGAACCAGGTCCAAAGTTAGTGGTCTATTTGCTGTAGCTGTTGTAGGTCTGGAAGGGTCTGGTTGGATGTGTGAGTCCAGAGTCCCTTGGAGACAGTGGACAGGCAGATAGTGGAGGTAAAACACCATCAAGATGTCAGCTGTTATCACGATGACCATCATAGGTCTTTACTGTCTTTTCCAGCCTCCTCCAGAGATTGTTTTTTCCATTTATTTTTCAGCTGTGGTCATCTCAGTAGCCTCTGGCTGCCTTTCCAGGATTTAATAAGAAGAGACAAACTGTGTCACTGAATTCCTTATGTTTATATCATTAACTATCCATTTATGCAAAAGACGTTTGGAATACCTTGGCACATTTGTTTGAGCAAGACTTTCTGGTAAGAGAAGGCTTTCTTGCCCAGGGCTCCAGGGCTACTCCCATCCCAGTGGACTCCTCAGCTCTGCCTTTTGTTTACTGTAGCTGGGACACCTTCCCTGTTTTCTTCGGCTGGTGTTCATTGACAAGACTAATTCAATCACCTTTCCACCCCAATTCTTTGCTAAAGGTGCTGGTTTCTCCCTCTGTTCTACCAAAACTCTTAGAGATTCCTCTCCTCCTTTTTTTAAAGATGAGGAAATTGAAGCCCCAACAAGATAAGCTGACTCACACAAGCTCATATAGATAGTAAGAGAGTCACAATTCCAACTCAGATTCTCTGATTCCAGATCTAGTCCCCTTTCCACCTTAGAGGTGATCTACTTTAACTCTCTTAATTTACAGGTAAGGATACTGAGGCTTATAAAGATGCAATGATTTGCCCAGCATCCTCTGACTCCACATCTATCTTTATGGAATAAACTCATAGTTATTTAGCACCTGAAGGATTGCAAAGAGCTTCATGTACCTTATCTCGACAGAGTTTCATAACCACGCCATGCTTGGCAAAGTCCAGCCTTTGCCTTCAGAGAAGTGACTATCATCTCTTTCTCTTTCTTGGGAGGAGAAAGTGAGGAGAGGAAGAGGAAATTGTTCTCTGACTGCTTGTCGTAGGACCATTAAGTTAGAACTCTTAGGATCTTTAAAGCCCAGTGATCTAAGAATGATTAATTGATGTACCCAAACTCGTACAAGTAACATGAAGTAACACCAACATTTGACCTCTAGTCAGGACTTATCCTACAATGTAGTGATGACTCTTCTACAGTTCCCTTCTTACTGAACCTTGGTATTCCATAATTTCTATAGACTTGTATTTCTTCCTGCCCAGATTCCCTCTCCTGTAATACATGAACTCCTTTGAGGACAAAGGCTCTATTGATTTTGCTGTTGGTCTTTGCATTCCAACACCTAGTACAAGAACTTACACATAGTAGGGATTTAATAAATGTCTGCTGAATTTATTTTAATTGACTTTGTGACCTAGGTTAGGAAAAAGAAGAGTTGGCTTAAGTCTTTCCAGTTTAGAAGAATATAATGTTAGGGGTAGAAGAGCCATAGAACCTAGAATGTCAGCATGGGAAGGACATTTAGAACCTAAAACATAGGAAGGCCCAGAATGTCAGGGCTGGGAGGAAACTTAGAATGCAGAATATCAGAGCTGGGAGGGGACTTAGAACAGGAGATGTCAAAGCTGAGAGGGGCCTTAGAACAGGGGATGTTGGGGCTCGAGAGGCATTAGAAGGCAAAATTTCAACATAAGAGCAGCTTTAGAACATAGAATGTTATATTTAGGGGGAAATCTTAAAAGATTTATATAAATCTTCAAAGTATAACCCACTAATTTTCCAGGTAAGGAAGCTGAAGGAAAAGGAAAGGAAGGTAAGGAAAGAGATTCTGAACAGAGATGGGAGGAGGCCAAAGCATAATTGTGACTTTAAAATTCCCACTCAAAGTCACCCCATGTGTTTTCTCAAAAAATAAATATGAAAATTGTGACAGACTTTGAGCTGGACTGAAAGACACAGTCATTCCAACCATTCTATTGCATCAAAAAAGCACCAACTCTCCAATGGGATAAGATCTATGATCCAGCAGTGCAGTGGATAGAGTGCTGGATCCGGAGTCAGGAAGACTCATCTTCCTGAGTTCAGATCTGGTCTCAGACACTAACTGACTGACCAAGTCACTTAACCCTGTTTGCCTCAGTTTCCTCATCTGTAAAATAAGCTGGAGAAGGAAATGGCAAACCACTCCAATATCTTTACCAAGAAAACCCAAATAGGGTCATGGAGAGTCCCACATGACCAAAAAGAAAAAAAAAAAGACTAATCCAGTAACCCTGGCCCTCCTTGCTTTTCCTAGCATAAAATATTCCATTTCCTGACTCTGGATATTTGCACTGGCTATGTCCCATACCTGGAATGCTCTCCATCATCTCTGTCTTTTGGTTTCCCTGACTTCCTTCAAGTTTTCGCTAAAATTCCACCTTGTACAAGAAGCATTTCCTGATCCTCTTCCCTTATCCTCTACTTCTTGCTTATTTGCACATTCTCTCCCCCGTTAGAGACTGAGTTCCTAAAGAACAGGGACTATCTTCTTTTTTGTCTTTTATCCTCTGTGCTTATGACAATGCTTGGTACATAGTAGGTACATAATAAATGCTTGTTGATTGAATAACTTCAGATTTCATCTAGTCATAACCTTCATTCGTTACTCCTATTCTGGGGCCAAGCAAACAAGACTCATTTTTTGTTCCACGTAATATTTCGAATACTTGAAAGTAGCTGTCATGTCCCTCTAGTCCAAGAAAAGGAATAAGCATTTACACACCACCTACTGTGTGCTAGGCCCAGCACTTAGCACTCTACAAATATTATCTCATTTAAGATCCTGTCATATAATCTTGGTGCCCTTCTGGAGCCTAGATGTCCCTCTCCAGACTCTCCCCAGCTTAATAATATGCGCCCTTCCTAAAAAGTAACCTGCTCAGAACTGAGTCCAGTATCCAAGGTGTGGAATGTCCAGCCCAGAGCTACATTTCCATGTTCTCTATAACAGGTTTTCTAAGAGAGGTGAGAAAATGGAAAGAAGAATAAATGACTCACTTCATCTCCCTTTATTGGCTCTAACTCCTAAAAACCAAATCCAGGCTGCCCTGGATTTAATGAATTGATACACTGCCATCTTCCCAAATTAAACATCGCTGCAAACAAGAAAACACAGTAAGTCAACACAGTCCTGTGTTCTTAGAATCGCAAGAGCATTAAGTCAGAGCTGGAAGGTACATCTGATCCAATCCTCTCCTATGCTACATAGAGAGAAACTGAGACCTAAGGAAGCAAGGTGATATCACGCAGGTATAAAGGGGAAGAGCCAGATTTCAATCCCACGTTCCTTTACACCCAAACCAGCGTTCTTTCCATTGTATTTGTTCCTTCTAAGGAAAAACAGGCAAGCTGGCTAGAAATCTTTGCCTGAGGCCAAAGAATCCATTGAGTGTTCCCAGAATCCTATTCCCATCTCCAGACCTGCCTCTGAAACTACTGTCTGACTGCTCAAACCACTCAATCATTTAGGACTCTTGGTCCCCGTTTAGTATCTTAAGGGACTCCCTTTTCTTTCTAAGGAACACGGGATTTCAGTGCCTTAAGTGGTGAGTAACAGTCACATTAATAATGACAAACGAATTAATCTGTTCCTATTCTTCTAGTCTAGTTATCATCATTAGTGGTTAGAAGACGTTTGTTGAAGATCTCAGGACTGGAAAGAATAAGGACCCGCCTGGCATTGTTCTTCTGACTTTGTCAGTATCTTTGTTGCCATGTTGCTCCACGGTTCATCTATTTTCTCCTAATAGCACTAATAGAAGGATGTCATTTTCCCAGAGTCTGTTCCCTTCTCCTGTCTTGTGTCTCTTTCCTCCAGGGTCTATGTTCTCTTAAGTCAAAGAGCTAATGTTTCACGGGAGTGTGGGGAGCTTTTTGTCTCTGTTCCAGGCAATTGCTATTCCTTGTAAGTTGTCATGAAGCCAAACGCTGGGGCAGGGGTTGGGGGGAGAGGGGAGGAAGGGGAGGAAAGTTGTTTTGCAAGAGAGAGGTGAATGAATTGTTATAAGGGATGGCTCTATGGGAAGAGAAGGGGAAGGATAGGGAAGGAAGTTTTCTAAAAAATAAAAATTCCACACCTTGGATACTGGACTCAGTTTTGAGCAGGTTACTTTTTAGGAAGGGTGCATATTATTAAGCTGGGGAGAGTCTGGAGAGGGGCATCTAGGCTCCAGAAGGGCACCAAGATCATATGACAGGATCTTAAATGAGATAATATTTGTAGAGTGCTAAGTGCTGTGCCTAGCACACAGTAGGTGGTTTGTAAATGCTTATTCCTTTCCTTGGACTAGAGGGACATGACAGCTACTTTCAAGTATTCGAAATGTTGTTACATGAAACTCACCACTTAAGGCACTGAAATCCTGTGTTCCTTAGAAAGAAAAGGGAGTCCCTTAAGATACTAAATGGGGACCAAGAGTCCTAAATGATTGAGTGGTTTGAGCAGTCAGACTGTAGTTTCAGAGACAGGTCTGGAGATGGGAATAGGATTCTGGGAACACTCCTGGATTCTTTGGCCTCAGGCAAAGATTTCTAGCCAGCTTGCCTGTTTTTCCTTAGAAGGAACAAATACAATGGAAAGAATGCTGGTTTGGGTGTAAAGGAACGTGGGATTGAAATCTGGCTCTTCCCCTTTATACCTGCGTGATATCACCTTGCTTCCTTAGGTCTCAGTTTCTCTCTATGTAGCATAGGAGAGGATTGGATCAGATGTACCTTCCAGCTCCAATAGATAGATAGATAGATACATAGATAGATAGATAGATAGATAGATAGATAGATAGATATCTTTTATTTTATATAAATATATGTTATATAAATAACATATATTTATATAAATATATATAAATGTTATATAAAATATAACAATATTTAAAGAGAGGGCTCCCTGCACCCAACCATCCTACCATCACCATTTCCCCAATGTTCTCCTAACATCAAGTCGTCCAATGGTTTTCCTCAACATATTTCAATGGTGAGAAGAAGTGTGTGAAAGAATACAGGAGAAATTTAGGTTATTATTAAAAAAATACTCTAATATTATATACATAGATTATATGTATACAGGTGGATATATGCTATATATATGCATAGGAAGATGACTAGATAGATGAGTGGATAGATAGCTGTATGAATGGATAGACAGATAGTAGGTAAGCAGGTAGGTAGACAGATTAATGGATAATTGGATGACAGATACTAGGTAAGTAGATAGATAAATGGATAGATGGATGGCTAGGTAGATAGAGAGATAGATAAATAGATGGATAGATGAATGGATGGAAGGATGGATGGATGGAAGGGTGGATGGATGAATAGATAGTAGGGAAGTAGGTAGATAGGAAGGTAGATAAATGGATAGATAGATAGATAGATAGATAGATAGATAGATAGATAGATAGATTTCAATGGATCTGTGAACTCCTTGCTTTGGGGAGCTATTCCTCCAATGAACAGATCACAGTCAAATAATGCCTTCTCCTTTTCATTTCTTACATACAACCTTCTCCATACAACATCTGAAGAAGCAAGTCAAATCCCCATTTAGAGAAGACATTGTAGTTACGAGGCAGTAATATCCTCTGCCTGCTTTCTATAGCTGTTGTGAAGATCAGTCCAGGCACTAAGTATTTATTAAGCATCTTCTATATGCCAGTTAATAAAAGTCACAGGGTCATAGGATTAGAGCTGGAGGGGACCTCTTCGACTAACCTCAATTTGCATATGAGGAAACTGAGTCCCAAGGAGATGAAGTGACTCAGAACACAGCTTCCTTGAAGTACTCAAGTGAATATACATGAGCACATACAACCACACCACCATAGGCTCACAATAGTTGGTATTTTATGAGTATGTTGAGTATTTATGAGTATTTTATAAGTATGCTGAAGTAGCTGGGTGGGACAGTGATAAGAATGAAAGATTTGAAATCAGAAAGGTCAGAGTTGGAATCCTACCTCAGACAGTCATTAGTTGTGTGACTCTGGGCAAATCATTCAACCTTTTTTAGTCTCCTCATCTGTAAAATGCTGATAATAACACCTATTTCATGGTATTGTGTGGGGATCAGCTCCTATAATATGTAAATGTTTTGCCAATTTTAAGGTGCTTCTTCTCAGGGAAGACAGCTAGATTCAATGGAGCAAAAGATAGGAAAAAAACATTTGGGAAATTGTCAAGCACGTAATTGACTCTCCTTCCCAGGAACTCTTCCAGCTGGATAACTGAAGGGTACCATGTTGAGGATGATGTAGAAGATATTTTTGAAAATGGATGAATGGAATATGGTTTTTGAGATCCCTTCCACCTCCAAGATTCCAGAGGCCATAATTGTGCTGTTTTTGTTAATTTTATATTCTATTTCAACTTTAAGACACAACTCCAACTAAATTTTTCCCTAATAGTCAGAAGTGACATGTCTTGTGAGGACAAGGGGATTAAGGATTTCCATAAAGAGATTTCCTGGGGAAGAGAATTCAACTTAGTTCTTCTTGGCCCTAGAGGGCAGAACCAGGAACAAGAGGTGGAATATGAGGGAAGATGCATTTAGACTTGGCAAGAAGAAAAACTCCCTAAAAATTAGAGCTTTCCAACACCATCATGGATTGCCTTTAAGTGTGGTGGGGTCCCTGTCCTTAGAGGTTTTCAAACAGCAGCTGGATAATGACCATTTGTCATGGATCTTGCAAAGAGGATTTGTTTGGGGGTGTGGGTTGCATTAGAAGTCAGTAGTTCTCAAGATCTCCTCTGGGGACCCCAAGGTCAAAGCTTTACTTGTAATAATAATTAGACATCCTAATATTGAATATGGCAAATATCAAGAGACACAACCCACAGAAACAAAAACACTTGGGGGGAGATCCTCAATAATTTTTAAGAGTGTCAAGGAGTTCTGGGACCAGAAACATTGAGAACCACTGGGTTAGATGACATCTGAGGTTCCTCTTAGCTTTATTTTGTGTAAGAAGGACATGGAGATGAAGCGTGGAGATGGTCCAAGGGTTTGGAGCTGGGATAACAGCAGCCAATGGGGGACTGAAGGGAGACATAGAGGAAGCCAAGGACTAGGGAAAGAGAGAAATGGAAGAAGGCGTCAGGGATGGAGAAGGGGCAACATCGAAACCTTGCCCCTCGGCACTGGGCTAGTTGGCCAGATTCTTACTCTTGAAGCTCAACTTTGTTTATTCTTGGCAAAATGTAACTGCCTGTTTCTAAGAGAAAAGTTTTTAAAAGGCTTATAAAAGAGACTCAAAAGGCTTTCTGGACATCAAATAGCTCATAAAAAAAGAACATTTTGATGAGTTAAGTGTAAATGAATCAGAAACATACGGATTCCATTTCTCCTAATCTGCCCAGGGGTTTAGAAATGAAGGGGGGAAGCTGCTGTATGCCAAATTCTTTGTAGACCCCAAAAACCTTTGAAAATTGCTTGAGAGGTTGAGACAAACCCATCAAGGAGTCAGCCTCCTCCACCCCTAAGACAGTTCTCCAGGGGAGAAGCAGCAGGAAATTTCATTTTGCAAGGAAAAAGCACCAAAATCTGAGCAACACTAAGTACCAATGCCCTAGAGGCCAGCCCAGTTTCTCTAGAAGACCTTACAAATAAGTCAAGTCCTAAGGACCTTTCAGGGGTAAACAGAGTACTTCAAACCAGAGGGAGCCTGGGATGAATGAATGAATATTTCAGAGCTAGAATGAACTTGGTCATCATTGCATCGTAAGATTTGGGGTTGGAAACAGTCTTCAGAAACATCTAGAACGACTCCCTGATTTGATACTTAGGGAAACTGAGGCATAGAGTAAGGAAAGGATTCATTCAAGGTAGAGCAAGATTTAGAAACCAGGTGTCTCAATGTCCCTTCCAGTGTTCCTTCAAGAAGCCAGTATGGAATAGTGGAAAAAAGAATAAATTCAGGGGTCAGAAGACCTGGGTTCAAATCCTACTTTTGATATTTCATACCTCTGTGACCTTGATATGTTATTTAATTTTGCTAAGCCTCAGTTTCCTCAGCTATAAATGAAGGAGGAGGGAAGCCGAGATGATGTGAGGTTCTTTCTAGCTCTGAATCTAGGGTCCTGTGTTCTTTCCACTGTTTGCAAACTAAGTTATTTCTTTTTTCCAGATTACTCTTAATTTCTTGTTTCCTCCCATGCTAGTATCTGCATCCCAAGGGTTATCATCCCTACACACTCCCATCCTTAGCCTTACTGCCTCAATGGCCAAATTCTACCTCTGACCCTGTGACATCATAATACCAGCTAGCCTTTATATCACATTTTAAGGTTTGTAAAGTGACAATACAAGTTAGCTTATTTGTTCCTCACAACAACTCTGGGAGATAGGTACTCTTATTATTTTCATTTTACAGATGTGGAAACTGAGGTATGCAGCAGTCAAGTGAGTTGCTCAGGGTCACACAGCTAGTAAGTGCCTGAAGTAGAATATGGAAAGATTGGGGGTGGAGCATAAAAAATTCCTTTTACTCCAACTGAGTTGTTTGCCAAGTTCACTACAATGTGACAGGTTAATGAGATCAGAGGAGAAAAATATCACACACGGGGAGGAAGGGTACAAGGGAAATTTGAACTAATAATTCATTTTCCATTTACTGTCTCTATGATTGACACCATGTAATATACTTGTAAAATGAAAGGTTCGATATCTAAAGTAAATGTTGGGAAAAATATGTAAATTGGCCAGGTGGATATTGGTGTATTCCCTGAACATTTTTACACATGATTTTATCAAAGAGGATAATTACCACATATGGGAAAGGGAACATATTGTTTCCATATGAGAGGTAAAGAGAGTGCCTTTGGAGTTATTAAAGAAATTTAAGGCAGTGAAATGATCTTGATAACAAGAAAAACTATCGTCATCATCCTCGAACTGAAATTTCAGCAACCCCAATGACAACCCATTGGAAGAAGAGACTTGGTGAATGATTTGGTGGAGCCCACCAGACTGGATGAAGCATCTTCTCTCCCATTTGGCTCTGAATTCAAATCCCATTTTCCTCCCCACCAGGAAAGGAGAGATGACTGTCCCAAACCCAAGTACTAATGCTTGCTTGAGACTCACACAGTAGACTCAAACATGGCTTCCCCATGAATGTCCTGGCTTCTTTCTTAGCATGATTTGGAGGATATCCTAGTTAGGGGGTTCATAGGGGATTATAGATTTAGAGCAGGAAGAGATGTTTGGAATTTTCTAGTATACGCTCGATTGTATAGATGATAGAAGCTGAGCCCCAGAGACATGGAGCAATTTTCCCAATGTTACAAAGGTAAAAATAAACTGGGTTTTGAACCAGGGTATTCTGACCCCCAAATCCAGTGTCTTTCCTTCCACACCACAGCTTCCTCCTAATAAGCCACAGAATACATAACTCCAGAGCCATTTGGCCAATCCTGCCAATTTGATCTTCTTTCCCTAATGCGACCAATGTCTCAGATCACAGGGTCATTGGTGATGACCTGAAAGAAATCTGAGGAGGATCCTCTGAATCCAAATTCAGTGCTCTTTCCACTAACTCATAATTCAAATCTCAAGGGATTAAATGTGATTTTTTTTTAATGCCTCTAAAAATTAAAGGCATCCAGGATCAATCACCGGAGTTCCATAGGAGTTCTAAAAAGATTTCATCTCTGGCTTGGCCACACAGACATTTTATCCATCTAGGAAGCTAAGTTTTGGCACTCTCT
This sequence comes from Bettongia penicillata ogilbyi, assembly GCA_023548195.1. NCBI lineage: Eukaryota > Metazoa > Chordata > Mammalia > Diprotodontia > Potoroidae > Bettongia > Bettongia penicillata. The sequence continues at coordinate 998,205 of JAJHZJ010000649.1, forward strand.
GCTTGGCCTGCTCTGGAACTTGTAAGAACAGGCTGGCAGACCAAACCCTCTCCTGACCCCAGGGGAACAGACTGGGTGCCCTGGAAGGTCTTTTCCCGTCTTTGATTTCGGCAAGTCTGATAGGGCTGTCACAAGCCTGGAGCTCCCACCCTCAGGCGATATTAATACGTGCAAAAAGATGGATGTTGTTGAGAGCCAGTCCCCTTCACGGGCCGCTGCTTTTAATCTTGGCTTGGCAGCACCTAAACCGGTAACTTTTTAAGACATACAGGACTTGGAAACCAGCTCCGATGTCTGGTTCAGACTATTATTGCTAATAAGATGCTTTGCTCCCATACCAGAGCATTGCAAACTCCCAGAATCTTAGGGTTATAAGTGACTCTAGAGATCTGGCCCGACCCCCTCACTATAATCTCCCTGTGTTCTACTGAGAAAAAAAATTTTTTTGAGTGAATCAATGGATTAAAAATGGATTAGTGGCAGACACTCTCCTAAGCACCAGAGATATAAGCCTGAAACAGTCTCTGCCCTCAACAACTTATGTTCTAATGTGAAAAGAAAAAAAAATTTATATAGACTGGTGCAATTCAATAAGGAAGGAAATAGGTGATAAACACCTACTATGTGCCAGGTACTATCCTAAACACTGGAGATACAAACCTGAGATAGTCTCTGACCTCAACAATTTATACTCTAATATGAAAAGATAAAATATATAGTTCAATTATGAAGGAAATAAGTGTTAAGCACCTACTATGTGCAAGGCACTCTAGAAATATTACGTCCTGTAAGGTAGGTGCTGTTATTATCCCCATTTTACAGAGAAAGAAATTAAGATAAAGTCAGACAGAGTTTATGACTTGCCCAGGATCACATAGCTAGGGTATGAGGTGGGATTTGAACTCATGACTTTCCCGACTCCAAACTCAATTCTCTATCTACCATGCCATAAAGCTGACTCTTTTTAAGCATTTATTAAGGATCTGCTATGTGCCTATAAAGCACCATGTTAGATTCTGATGATATAAAAATGAGAAAAAAATCTTGTCCCCAGAGGACTAAGGTGGAAGAAAACTGGAAAGGTGGGGAAGGGGGATAGGGGATGGCATCTGTCTGTCTATGTATCCATACATCTATTCTACCTACCATATCTATCTATTTATCTATTTTATCTAGCTACCATCTCTATTTACCCATCATTCATCTATTCTATCTATCCATCCATCCATCTATCTTTCTATCCAACCATCCATCCATTTTATCTATTCATCATATGTCTATTCTATCTATCTCTCTATCTATCTATCTCTCTATCATTTAGCAGATGATCTATTGCCTGGAGCACTGAGAGATTGTCAGCATGTGTCAGAGACAAACCTTGAACCCAAGTCTTCCTGATTATAAGACCAACTCCCAGTTACCCATACCATATTGCTTTTACCATATTCCATATTAATTAAATTTTATTGAATAATTTAAATATTTTAAAGTCTGAAACTAGGCAGTCTGTTTTGACTTGTCCTCTGCCTAGAATACACAGACCTATTTCCTATGCACAGAAATATAACTAGGGCTAGGTAACAAGGGCTTTTTTCCTATAATGCTGAATTTTAGAGGGTGCTTAATGCACCTTTAGCAGGTAGAAACAACAGACAGTGTTTCCCTTTTCCTCCAGCAACTGTATCCCAGACAGGTTTCTTCATGACTTGACCCTACTCTGTTCCCTTCTAAGTAGTGTCCTCCTACAGTCCTGGGCTCAGTGGACTGAATCTTGAATCAGAAAGGTCTGAATTAAAATCTTTGCCTCAGAAACTTACTAACTGTGTGACCTTGGGCAAGCCACTAGAACTCCTCTACCAGTCTCAATTTTCTTATCTGTAAAATGGGAATAAAAATAGCACCTAGCTCCAGTTTTGTAAAGTTCATTGTAAATCTTAAAACATTGTATCAATTTTGGCAATTACTACTAGTTATTATTATCTCCCCCACTAGTCCTTGTTTCCTAAGTTTGGAGATCTCTCCCTAAGGACTTACAAACAAAGAGACATAGGTCTCTCATCCATATAAGTTTAGAGTTCATAGCTCATAAGATGGAAGGGACCTCAATACATCCAGTCCATTCTCCTAGTTTTAGAAGCTAATGCCCAGAGACTTATTCAACTTTGCCCTAGTAGGAAGCATCAGGCTTGAGATTATTCTCACCTGTAAAATGGGGATATTGGGCCAGATGACTTCTAAAGATCTTCCGCGTTTTAAATCCTCAAACTTGAATCAGATTTAGAGTGAGAGAATGTGGGTTTGAATCCTGGCTGTACCACTTAATGTGACTTTGGGCAAATCACTCAACTTCTGGGCCTCAGTTTCCTTTTCTGAAAAATGAAGAGGTTAGTCTAGAAGATGATCTCTAAAGACCCTTCCAATGCTAAAAAAAAAAAAAAAAATATTCATAGCATTGGGAAAAGTCCAGCTCCCCCAAGAAAAGAAGAACATGATGCTTTGGAAAGAACGGGAGATTTAGAGACAGTGGACCTGGGTTCAAATTTCAACTCTGCCTTTACTCCCTGTGTGACCTTGGGTAAGTCAGATAACTTCTCTGGGTCTCAGTTTCCCCATCTATAAAATGAGAGTATTGAACTGGATGATGGTTAATAATATTCCTCCTGTGATCCTATGATACTCCAAGTCTCACTTTCCTCCTCCATAAAACAAAGGGATAGGACTAGCCAATCTCTAAGGTATTCTATTAAATCTAAGTTCCTGTGATTCCATCCTGGATGAAAAGTCTTGTCTCTTCCAAGAGTCAGGTAGCTTGCAATTCCTTGAACCCAGCCTGGGGACAAAAGCCTCCTTCTCCCCCAGGTGACTTCTGTGCCAGGCCCCAGGCCTCTCAGGCTGCTCCTGGCAAAGGCCCAGAGGAGAAGCTTTTGAATGAGGGAGGCAGAGGAGGAAAGGGGTGGGGGAGCACAGTCGCGAAGGCTCTTAGCTACAAAAACACACAATAACGCAATCATAATCCCTGAAAATGCCTGAACAGCAATGAAGAAAATGAAAGCAATTTCCTCCTTCTTCCTGCGGAGGAAGAAAGAAAGGACGGTGAATTGTTCCTTCCTCCCCTTGCAGAGAAAGCCCAGAATGGGGACCCAACTGAAATCCAGCACTTCAACCTCCAGGGCCCATTAGGCTCAATCAGTTTTCTAAACATTGCCCTTCTCCAGCATTAATTGGTGTATTCTCTGCTGTGCATTCACCTAATGTCCATTATCTGGCAGTGAATAGTGCTGACGTCAGAGGCCTCGGAGCAGAGCGAGGCTCTTGTGTTCCATTGTGCCTACAGCCTGCCCAGACAGTTTTTTTTTCTTTTCCATCTTATTTTCTCCATTTCCCTAACTACCAACCAGCTTAAGAGATGCCCTTTGGGGCACAAAAGCCAAGAGGATTTGCTGTTTGCTTGGGGAATAAGGACCCAGGAAATGTGACCTCCTACATTAAAATAAAGAGGGGTTCCTAATTAGGAGTAGGAGTTGATTTTTTATAAATGGAATTGTCTTTGAAATTTAGGGAGCCTGCCTGGCAATGAGATTTGAGGACATGCCCCTGGTTGACCTTCAGTGGATCTGTCTTTAATTTATTAACCTGTCATGCCCCCCTCTGAGTAACACCAACCAAATGATCATTCCAGTGTTTTCATTTGATCCCCAGCAGGTCGACATTTACCACTTAGAAAAGTAGAATTCAAAGAGTGAAGTGGGGCATTTAACTAAAGGTCCCAGTGGCTAGTGGGATTTGAACTCACATCTTCCAGACTCTATGTCTATGGCTCTATTAGTCATGGAGTCCCTGTGGTTTGCCCTAGTGCTCATAGAATTGAAAAATGGCAGTTTTTGTGGAAGGTTGGGGACAGGAGTCAATTAGGATAAGAAGGTATGGAAGGGCTGCCACTTTTGTCAGCATGGACAGTGTCCACATAGGGAAAAAAAAATCAAAAATTTAAAATAGCCAACTTTAAACCTGAAATGTTCATATAAGTGACAGAATTCCAGAGAGGATCAAGGGTTAAGAGTCAGGAGGGACCTCAGAGTCTATAATCCAACCTCTTCACTATACAAAAAGTAATTGGAGACCTACAGAGTAGAAGTAACTTACCCAAGAAGACACAGCAAGTTGATGATGGAGCTTGGACTAAGAACTGGGTGGGGGATGTCCCGATTCCAAGTGCCATATTCCTTCCTTTGTCCCATCCTTCCTCTGAGGTCTTAATGTGGAGAATGCCTTAAAGATCTCTTGAAGAAAAATTCATAGAGTCACAGACCAAGGGTAGGAAATAATTGCAGAGGTTTTCTCATCTATCTCCCTCCTTGTGTGAGTAAGGAAACCGAGGCAAGATGAAGTGCATTGTGTAAGCTCATATAAATGGGTAAACATTGGAGTCAACATTTGAACTCACATCCTTTGAGTCCAGAATCAAACCCTCCTTCCTCTATATCATGCTGCCTCTTCTAGTAATCCATCAAACTCCACCATATCCAAGATGTGTACATTGCTATCTAGTTCAAGGCCCCATTGCTCATATTATGAGGAAAGGGGAATGTGGCATGCGCAGTGGCCACGCCCCAATAAACTGTCTCAGCACAAAGGCTAAACCAGGTCTTGGGCATCAAATCCATTGGGGAATTGGAGGGATGTCTATTCCAAGCATGTGAAAACTTATCCCCCAAAAATGGGTGGATGAGAACAATTTGTCCCGTTGACCATGAAGGTAGGTTGAAGCAAGTGCTGTGGAGTGCTTAGAGCTTTGTCAGATAGGGAAGACACCAAGGTCATCCCTCCCCAAGCCCTGGGCTGTTACCATCTTGACTTCAGTCTTGCTACTTTGATGACTGGAAGAGAGAGTGAGGCTGATTACTTTGTGCCGCTCTGCCTCACTTAAATCCAGGCTAAAGCATCACTCAGTCCTGATGTCATTGGTCTTCTCCTTGGGGGCCATCTCCAGTTGTCCAGATCTATATCTTGCCACTGGACCCAGATGGCTCCAGAGGAGAAAATGATGCTGCCCTCCTTCACTTCAATTCAATTCCCAGGCAAATCATGGCATCATTTTCCTGATGTCATGGTCCTCTTCAGGAACCTAGGACAAACAATAACATTGGTCTTCTAAAACAAAGAATGAACAACTTGTTCCTTTGGGCAAATCATTTAACCTCCATGGGCCTAGTTTTTCTCATCTTAAAAGGAAGGGGGTTGGCTGATGACTTATGAAGTCTGTAACATCTCTCAGTGTATGGCCTTATGAGTCAAATACTTGTGTAATATTGTCACCTTTGTCTCCATGAGCCTCAGTTTCCTCATCTGTAAAAGGAGGGGCCTAAATTAGCTGGTCTCTGAGGTCCCAATCGGCTCTTGATATATGATCCTCCCTAGGTTTTTATAAGGATCAAGCTTTTTTAAAAGTATGTGAAACATGGCAAAAACAAAACAAAACAAAACTTAAATCACCATGGAATTAGCAGATATTAACCATGGAAAGGGCCTTGAGCTGAGTACTTGGAACCCTGAGCCCACCTCCAACATTTGGGCAAAGGCAAGAGGAGGTTCAGGTGTAAATAAGTCAGAAGTGGCAGTGGTCCATGACCTCAAGCCCTAGGCTGACTTCAGGAGCTAAGTATACAAAGATCAGTTTGCCCAACACTTTCACCTCCACCTTAGGAGGCCAACAGCAGCTGCCAGGATAAAGGAGCCAAGGGATGTGGACACCCATGAACATACACTGTGGCAAGTGGGAGTCATAGGGTTCAGAGTTAGAAGGAATTGTAGAGGCCATAGGACCATGTGGTCATGGGTTTAGGACATTAGAGGTCATCTCATGCAGTCTCTTCCCATGAGAAATGAGTCCAGAGAAGGTGTGACTTTCCCAAGTTGCTTTGTCAATTTGAAGATAGGAAGGACCTCAGGAACCATTGGAAGGAACAGACTGGGAGTGGTAAAGGCAGCTAGGTGGTTCATAGAATAGAGCCATGATGAAGAGGAGTCTGCTACCTTCTACTAAGCCCATTCCACCTTCAGATAATCTTGAATCATTAGGTTTTTCAGGGACTGGTTGGGATTTTAAAGCAATAAATAACTCATATATGCATATTACATATGTATATATATGAATATATATACATATATTTAAGATTTTTAGAGTGGGGTGTTAGCTCCTGTCAGCAGGTAGTAGGCTGGAGAACCAGGCAAGTGGGAAATCACAGTCAAGCAGCAATAAGTTACTGAAACTGAATCCCAAGACCTTAAAAAGATCAATGGGGTTGGAGTCCAAAGAACCAAGTTCAAATCCCAGTTCTTCCACTTACTACTACCTACATGAGCTTTGGTAAGTCATCACTGCCCTCTAAGACACCTGATCCTCTTCTGAACCATGAGGAGGAAGGACCAGATGGTCTGCAACATCCCTTTCAGCTTTGAAGCTTAGGACCCTACTCTTTTTCCCATTAGAAGGTAAGCTCCTTGAAGTCAAGGATTGTTTTGCCTTTGTCTTTGCATCCCCAGAATTTAGCATGGTGCTGGGCACATAACAGGAGCATAATCGGTGTTGATGGCTCAGTCGATCAATTTTTAATGTGATTTTTCAAAGGGAAGACCCTTGGAGTTCCAGCTTTTCATTCAGAAAATATTCTGACCTTTCATTTGACAATTGTTGAAGCATTGTCATAGACTCCAAACACACAAAGAAAAAAGTGAATAGTCCCTGACCACAAACAGCATCTATTCTATTGTATTTGGGAAGACTTGGATAGGGTATAGAGATAAATATATGCAAAATATATATAATGTAATATAGGGAGAAGGGCCTTAACTAGTGACCAAGACCAGATTTGCAGGAACTGAGCCATGAAATAAGCGACAAGGTTCTGGGAGGTAGCAATGAGGAGGCGGTACATTATAGGTAGCAATAGAAATGCACAAAGACAGAAGCTGGAAAGTCATGTACAGGAAACATCAACTGCACCAACTTGACTAGAATGTAAACTGAGTCAGAGAGAGTAATATTTAATGAAAACCGAAGATATAAAATGGAGTCATGTTATGGAAAGCTACAAATATTTAGTAAGAGTTTATACTTGATCCTAGTGGTACTAGGAAGCAGCTGAAGCTTTTGGAGCTGGAGAGTAACATGACCAGAACTGTGTTTTTAAGAATATCAGTTTGAAAGGACAGCTAGTCACTGCTGGCCCAACCTCTCAAGTAGATTCTAATCTCCTTCAAGGCTTTTTTTGGTTTAGGTTTTTATTCTCAAGCTTTAGTGGAGGACCTGGGATACAGTGGACATTGAATAAAAACTTACTGGTTGATTAGTTGCTCTGTTTGAAATTAGCCTGAGTCCATAATTATGTGTACACGTGTGTGCGCACATGTGTGCATGTGCATGTGTACATGTGTGTATGTGTATAGGAAGGAAGGAAGGAAGGAGGCAAGAGGGGAAGGGAAGGCAAATGAATTGTCTTGTAAGCAGGAAAGGTTTCATTTCATTGTATTGCCATGCTGCTCTCTGCCAAGCAGCCTATGGAAGCTCACCACTGAGCACAAGCAGAGAGCATTTGGCTGTTGTCTCCTGTCTGGCAATTCCCTCCTCCTCCTCCTCCTCCTCCTCCTCAGTTACAGCGCATTCTTCCCTGCATCCTCCATCCCACCGTGGGTCAACATCCATCTTGTAGAACAGCAGCTCCAGAGAGCCCTCGCTAGGTTCTAGGCCCTGGGCCCCTCTGCTGCAGCCCACACCAAGCCCGTGTCAACAGAGTCAGAACCTATTAAGAGAGAGCTCTTCTCCCATGGGTGTCTTGTCTCAACAAACCCAACTAATTCAGATTTAACCTTGCTCTTAATATGCCACACTGCTGAGTCTTCTAATTGATTCCACATGTTGCCGTCAGCTGTCAGGCTGAATAAATGTTTACAAAGCTATTAAGGTACTGTATTTGTAAACCCAGGCAGCTTCACTTTAGAAATTATGTGGGATGCATTTCCCTCCCCCCACCCCCCAGACGGAAAAGTTTTAGCAATAATAAATACATTGTTTTGTATGGATAAGAGCAAGGCGTTTCCTGCACAAAATTACTGGGAGCTTCCTGAGACAGCGCCAGCCTCTACTCAGGCAAGGGGAGAGCAGAGCTCTTAAGAGTCCTCAGATTCTTCTGGAAACTGGACCCCAAGTGTAAGAGAGGAGTCAAGGGAGAGAGCTCTGGTCCCATGGCAAGGGAGCAGGGAGAAATGGGTTCTGACAGACAGTTCTGCCACTCATTTGCTATGTGACCTCAGTTTCCTCGTCTGAAATATGAAGGGATATAATGGATGATCTTCAGGGGTCTGTTGAGTAAGAATACATTCTATGTTCTCCTATATTCTCCTATGTACTATGTTCTCCTACCTCCTAAATGGGATTAGAAAGTACTTTGTAAGCCTGGGACAAGGGGGAAGAGGAGGGAGAAGAGGAAGAAGAGGGGAAAGAGGAGGAGGATTTGAGAGGAGTCCAGATCTCTCATAACCAAATGTGAAGAAATTTCTAGCTAAAGCAACTCGCCAAGGCAATCTACTGAGGCATGGAACAGTTTCAGTCTACTGTGAGGAGGAGAGTTCTCTGTGTCAGTAAAGGAAAGGAGTTTCCAAGTAGAAGTTGGAGACCTTTTGAAACATTAAAGTTTCAACTCCGACATCCCTTGTTCTAAGGTCCCTCCCAGCTCTGACAGCCCCTGTTCTAAGATCTATACTAGCTAGAACAATGGTCTGAATGAAACTAATAGAATGTGAGCTGAAACAGGGCATGATCAAAGATGCCCACTTTGATTTTGACCCATGATGTGCTACTTTGGGTGATATGGGAATGATGAGCCCCTGGTTGCTTTCAGCCACATATAACTTAGTGCTGAAGGACCTGAACTTTGAAATGATGATGCACCCCCTCTTACTGACTATTGATCCAAAAAACTCAATGACTCCATTCCACAGAGCTTTAAAAAGAAAGTGACTAGTACCTGCTGTCTCTCTCTTTTCTTTTCTTCTTGGCAGCAGATTGTGTCAGGCTTGTTTTGAGTCACTTCTCTGTGAACAGTGGAGAAATGACAGCTTATCTCATCTCCCACTCCAGCCACCATGTAGCGATGAGCACAGGGCAGCTAAGGCTACATCTTACCTAGACAAGTCTCGTCTTAGGTTTGGGGCTGCCAAAGTTAGGCTTCCTAAAGTTAGGTATTAGTCCCAAGATCTCTAGGTTTAGAGGCTACCTTGTGAGTTTAAGATATTCAATGATCTTTGAACAGAAACTGTTTGGACAGAACTGAATGATAGAAAATGGAAAACCATTCCAATATACTTGTATTCTATTACCATTAGCAAAAGAGTGAGCCCAAGACTCAACCTAGGTTGCCAAAGTACATCTACTGTGAGGAGGAGGGTTCAAAGCCTAGGTAACATGTAAAATGCCTACTCAGGACTGCCCCCAACTATCTTAGGTTTAGATGAGGTTAGAGTATATCACATGGCATGCAAAGTGCTTTCACATGGAAGGATTTACCCTGTTCTGTTTGGCTCTACAAAGCAGAACCAGAGAGTTATGGACACAAGCTACAAAGAGGTAGATTTATACTCTATCCAAGGAAAAAATTTCGTAAGAATTACAACCATCCGACAGCAGAATGAACTTGTCCTGGGAGGTAGAAAACCTCACCTACAAAGTACATGATCAATCATGGACAGTATCCCAATCTCACTATGATTGCCATTCATATCTCTAGCACAACCACATGCCCCTCTTCACCTTCTATGCCCAACATTCTCCCATTCTAATCCCTTGGTGTTCTGATTTTTTCTCCCAACTGTGTTCTCCTTTTCTGAGAAATTGTAGCCTAACTTCAAACTAGGCATTCATACCAATATTTGTGAAGGCAAAACTCACACACAAACAGGGCACCCAAACCCCATCCATCAGATCACCTCCTGACTGTGAGAGGTGATTCTCAATGGGTGGGCTCTGTCTTCCAGGACAATGACTGGTGAAAGAGAGCATTCTCCTCCCCCAATGACTTTCATGGGAGAGGAATGAATCATATAATCCAAGATGGATTGTAACATGAATCTCAACTCCTATTTTACTACGTTATCCCTCTTTCAAGTCCCCTATTTCTACCCAGGGTACCACCATCCTCCCACTCACCTTGGCTCAAAATTATGCTGCCACTCTCTACTCACTTCTACTACCCCACATATCCATTATATTGTCAAATCTTGTCACTTCTCTCTCCATATCTTTCCTACTCTCCCCTATCCTCTTCCATAGACACCATTCTATCTGGGGCCCATATCCCTCTTCACCTTCACCTGGCCTATTTCAATAATCTTGCCCTACTCTATATATCTGCCAGAGGATCTTTCCAAGTCCTAATCAGGTCACCCTAACTCAATACACTCGAGTAACTCTTCATTGTCTCTAGGGCCAAGTATTATTTCATCTTTATCCCATCAAATCTTTGTTTCTATATTACACAAGTTTTATAATACATAGAATCATTAGCACAAAATACTTGCATATAACTTATACATAATTAAATAAAGCTATATTGGGAATGCATGTTCAAAAGTTTTTACCGTTATAGGTGAATGATCAAAAAAGTTCTAAACAGCCACAGGGAAGTCAATTGGAAATTTAAAAAGAAAAAAAAGAGGGGGTAGGGTGTAGAGATAACAAATTCAATTTTGGACATGTCTACAGTCAATCGGAGATTGAGACTGAATGTCAGGAGAGAGGTTTAGAGATGTATAAATTAATCTAGGAATCATCTGAATAAAAACCATCAAGAAAAAGTCTGAGATCACAATAGGTTTTTGGTTGTTGTATCATACTTTAGTGAGCTTGAAACTCATTAATACTCCACCAGATCTTTTTCAGGCTGATCCTAACAAGGTTCAATAAATATATTATTGGGAAGGGCAGGTAAGGAAACAGTTAGAGGCTCAGGGGGAATCACAAGAACACAGATGTGGAATTGGAAGGAATCTTAGAACTCTTCTAGCACATGGATTCTTAACCTTTCTTGTTTGTTAGACTCCTTGGGCTATAGCCTGGTGAAGCCTACAGACCCTTTCTCAAGAGAAAGGTTTTTTAATGCATAAAATAAAATATATAAAATTACAAAGTAAACTAATTCTATTGAAATAATTATCAAAAACCATTTTTTTAAGTTCACAAACCCCAGGCTAAGAATTAATTACGTTAGCCCAAACTTCTCATTTGACAAGTAAGGAAATTGAAACCCAGGGACATGAAGTGATCTGCCATGGTCATGCCAATAGCATGTGCTTCTTAAACTGTGGGTTGAGACCCCATGTGGGGTCATGAAAAATTTGGCAACAGTAAAAGGTTTCTGAATGCACAGTGACCAAAAATTAATTAAAAATCAAACTTGTAATGAATCTGAGGTGTTTCTGGCAGCACTTGCCCATGTTGCAGCACTTCACTGCAGCCTTGGTTCTGAGTACAAAGCATGCACACTTTGCACTGTGCATGCCCTCAGGCCACAGAACACCAATGAATAGCTGACAAAATGGGAAAAAGGGGTCGCTTTAAGAAGCTTTGAAAGTTTCTGGAGAGACCATCTAATCCAACCTGGTCATTTTACAGAGATGATAACTGAGAAGTAAAAGGATGCGTCCACTTCTCCAAACCTCTGTTTCCCCATCGATTAAATGGGGAGAACACCTTGCTGTTGTGAGAGAAACTTAGATCTCTGCATAAATGTGAGCTAATATTCTACCTATCCCAAGGCTCCTAGATCATAGATTTTGAGTTGGAATATCATTAGAGGTTATCTAATCAAATGCCCTCATTTTATAGTTGAGAAAACTGAGGCTGAAAAGGGTCACACAGATATTAAGTAGCAGAAGTAGGACTGGAACCTGGGTCTTCTGACTCCAAATTCAGTACTGTTTCCATAGAGCTCCATAAATAAGCACAGTGGACTGGAAGGGGCACTGGGCCCTGAGACAGAAAGATCTGGTCCTCCAAATGCTGCTCCAAACATTTAATAGTTATCACAGGCATCTCACTTAACCTCCCTGCCTCAATTTACTCCCATTAAATGAGATAATTGGACAACATTGCCTCTACAATCCCTTCCTACTCCTGTGGAGATACAACCTGGGACCAGGGATAAAAGATTGACATTGAAGTTAAGAAGACAGGAGGTATAACACACACTGGGTGTGGGCCTCTGGGCAGGTGACTTAAGTTAGCCATTTCCTTAGGCAGCTCTCTAACATACTAGTTACAGATGAGTTACTAACCTATAGGAAGGAAAGAAGGAAGGAAGGAAGGAAGGAAGGAAGGAAGGAAGGAAGGAAGGAAGGAAGGAAGGAAGGAAAAGAGAAAGAAAGAAAGAAAGAAAGAAAGAAAGAAAGAAAGAAAGAAAGAAAGAAAGAAAGAAAGAAAGAGAGATAGAGAAAGAGATGTGGAGGGAAAGAGGAAGGAAGAAGGAAGGAAGGAAGGAAGGAAGGAAGGAAGGAAGGAAGGAAGGAAGGAAAGGAAGGAAGGAAGGAAGGAAAAGAGAAAGAAAGAAAGAAAGAAAGAAAGAAAGAAAGAAAGAAAGAAGAGAAGAGATGTGGAGGGAAAGAGGAAGGAAGGAAGGAAGGAAGGAAGGAAGGAAGGAAGGAAGGAAGGAAGGAAGGAAGGAAGGAAGGAAGGAAAAGAGAAAGAAAGAAAGAAAGAAAGAAAGAAAGAAAGAAAGAAAGAAAGAGAAAGAGATGTGGAGGGAAAGAGGAAGGAAGGAAGGAAGGAAGGAAGGAAGGAAGGAAGGAAAAGAGAAAGAAAGAAGAAAGAAAGAAAGAAAGAAAGAGATGTGGAGGGAAAGAGGAAGGAAGGAAGGAAGGAAGGAAGGAAGGAAGGAAGGAAGGAAGGAAGGAAGGAAGGAAGAGAAAGAAAGAAAGAGAGAGGGAAAGAAAGAAAAAGAGATAGAGAAAGAGATGTGGAGGGAAAGAGGAAGGAAGGAAGGAAGGAAGGAAGGAAGGAAGGAAGGAAGGAAGGAAAAGAGAAAGAAAGAAAGAAAGAAAGAAAGAGAAGAGATGTGGAGGGAAAGAGGAAGGAAGGAAGGAAGGAAGGAAGGAAGGAAGGAAGGAAGGAAGGAAAAGAGAAAGAAAGAAAGAAAGAAAGAAAGAAAGAAAGAAAGAGAGATGGAGGGAAAGAGGAAGGAAGGAAGGAAGGAAGGAAGGAAGGAAGGAAGGAAGGAAGGAAGGAAGGAAGGAAGGAAGGAAGGAAGGAAGGAAAAGAGAAGAGAAAGAAAGAAAGAAAGAAAGAAAGAAAGAAAAGAAAGAAAGAAAGAAAGAAAGAAAGAGATGTGGAGGGAAAGAGGAAGGAAGGAAGGAAGGAAGGAAGAGAAAGAAAGAGAGAAAGAAAGAGAGAGGGAAAGAAAGAAAAAGAGATAGAGAAAGAGATGTGGAGGGAAAGAGGAAGGAAGGAAGGAAAGAAGGAAGGAAGGAAGGAAGATTGAGTTGCAGACTCTGAAAATCCTGGACCTTTTTTTTATGAACTTAGAGAAAACTTAATAATTCAGGACAACAGCAGAAAAGATGTCATAAGAGAATACATCAATAATTGCCAAATTAATTATGCAAACAATCATAGTTATAGGAATACAAGGGAAGAAGTCAGAAAAGAAACAGATGTGGAATGAGAAAGAGAAAAAAAAGCACTTAGCAATCTGTCACTTCTCAGAACCCCAAAGCTTTCATGTCTCCTATCCCCTTTCAGAGTCAAGGTATTTTTCCCTTTTTGTTTTCTAATTCTTAAGAAACTCACTCCTATTCCCCGCAGTCCCCCTAGTTCAGTATTTTGCTTCTGTATCTGGGTTTCATTTAAATCTGTATCTAGTAACGATTTGCAATTTCCAATTAGGATATTGCTTTAAAATCTTCTTTTAATTCTTTAAGAGACTATTTTTTTAAAGGGCAAGTGCCCTTTATGAGAGGACATCAACATATTTAACAGAATTTCAGCAGAAAAAAAAAAAAAACCGGGGGAGGACAGGGGGAAAGATCCAATGAGTTTCATTACAGTGAAAGCAAACTATAGCCACTTCACATTTCTTTCACCTGGGGCCAGCTATATACAAGGTGGTGCGGACCAAGGTAACAATACATAAAGACTGCATGTAGAAAAACAGAGTAACTGAGTAAGAACTGAAAATTTTTTCAAATTGTTGGTGGATATTGTGGGGCGTCACTCTGAGATAAGAAAAACCAGCCCACATGTCTCTTAATCTGGTTATTTCTCGGAGCATATTCCATACCCTGACCCATAAAGCCATCGGATTGAGTTGTAAGTAGATATTGGCAGGTACTTGAAGGTAACTAGAGGTTTGTGCCAGAAAGGATGTGGAAACTATTTTGAGGATTCTATAAATCCATGTTTTTAAAAGATTTTCTTTCTTCCAGACATGCTCACTTTTTCCCTCAGAGGGCTAGGAGGCTAGTAGGAGGAGTGGACAGAGGGTACAGAGAGGAAGATCTCTTGGGACTGTCAGGAAAGCCTGGAAGCTGTCCCAAAGTGGCATGAGATGCCCCAGGAGGGAGTGGGGCTACCCCTCCCTGCAGGTGGTCAAGTAAATATGAGAGGAATACTGAGTGCTCAGGGAATGAATTCTTTTCTGAGATCTAGGTGGGACCTGATAGTCAACTGTCTCTCTCAACGTCTGTCACTCTACATCTCTGTCTCTCACACTTTCTTTATCTCTATCACAATCTCTGTGTCTTCATCTCTTTGTGTCTCTATGCCTTTCCCAGGTTCTGTGTCTCTGTTTCTACCTCATTTGGTCAATCAGTGTGTCTCTCTTTTTTTTCTGTCTCTTCTCTCTCTCTCTCTCTCTCTCTCTCTCTCTCTCTCTCTCTCTCTCTCTCTCTCTCTCTCTCTCTCTCTCTCTCTCTCTCTCTCTCTCTGTCTTTGTCTCTATCTCTGTCTCTCTATCTCTCTCCCAACTCCACCCCCCACCTATCTGCTTACATTAAGAAGTTATGATGGTTCCATGAATAGAGAACTAGATCTGTCTTCATTCAGGTCCTTCCTGTGACTCATAGTACAGAGAAGGTACCCACCTACCTTATTGAGGGAACTTGCTCCCTTGGGAATTCCCTATACCCCTAAAATCACATTATCAGCTCCTCTCTCAGAAAGAGTATATTTATTCCAAGACGAGAACATTACCTGGATGCAGATATAGAACTAAGCCTATAATCAATCAATATGCTAGTAGTTGGTATCCCTGGGTTTAGCACAGTGCCTTGAACATATTAATATGTATTGAGTGATTACTATCGATTGATTAATCTAGATTTGTTTTATTTTTTTAGTGACGAAAACAACGACTATACTCAAGTTTCTAGATGCTTTTATAGATATGGCTACTTGTAGGAAATGAAAATCTCCCTACTCGTGATAGGTTTCTAAATCTTTACATTAAAAAAATAAGTGATCTTCGAGATCTCCTTTCACAGGGAAGACATATAGAATTGTAATATTAGGAAGGAGGTTAAGGGACAGATAAGTGAGGCAGTGGATAGAAAGCATGGGCCCTTGAGTCAGGAGGACCTGAGTTCAAATTCAGCCTCAGACACTTATTAGATGTATGATTCTAAGTAGGTCACTTGACCCTGATTGTCTTAAAAAAAAAAAAAAAGTTAAGACGAAAAGTTTAAAACTGGAAGTAAACTTAATGATCACTTACTCTAACCCTCTACATTTACAGATGTGGAAACTGCGACCAAGAAAGGTTGCCAGATGTGCCTAAAGTCACGCAGTGGTAGAGCTGGAATTCAAACTCCGATCCTCTGTCCCTAAATCTAATACGTACCCTGTTCCAGCCCTCTCATTTACAGAGAGGAACCCAGAGGTCAAAAGAGGTCAATTTTGGGAGAGAGAGAGAGAGACAGAGAGAGACAGAGACAGAGAGACAGAAAAAAAGAGAGACACACCAATTGATCAAGGTTACAGAGAGGACAGTGAAAAGGGGAGGATTTGAATCCAGCCATATTGACCTTGGGGCAGCTAGGTGGTACAGTAGATGGAGCACCAGCCTGGAGTCAGGAAGATTTGAGTTCAAATCTGGCCTCAGACATCTACTAGCTGTATGGTCCTGGGCAAGTCACTTAACCCTGTTTGCCTCAGTTTCTTCATCTGTAAAATGAGCTGGTAAAGGAAATGACAAACCACTACAACATCTTTGCCAAGATAACCCCAAATGGGGTCATCAACAGTCAGACATGACTGAAATAACTGAATAATGATAATACTGACTTTGATCAAGTCATTTAATGCTAGAAGGGACAATAGAGGCCAAGAGACCCTCACTATAAAGATAAGAAGCTTAGGTCCAGAGAAGTAGAATGACTAGAATGTCTAGGATCACACAGTTGTAACCAAGGTCTTCCATATTCCAAGTCCAGTATTTTATCCACTACACCATATTTCTTCTGAAATCTGGAGTTTCATACATGACAACTATCCAGTCAATAGGCATTTATGAATTAGAATTCCACAGAGTTAACTTCTCTAAATAATAATGCCTGGCTATTAGTGAGATCTGTTCAACAAACAAAACTTTATTTTACTATAGTTAAGATAAATATTATGCATTTTTTCCTTTTGATGATCTTTCCAACATCTTGTGGAAGGGCAGAGTGAAAATCCTCCACATCTGTCTATTCATGCTATTTGATTCTCATCTCTTTCATACTATGCTCACATCTGCCATTTTTCCTCTTTCCTTTGACCTACCACTGTCCCCACTTGGAGCAGCACCTTAAAATCAGACAACCAGAAAAAATGCCCCTAGTCCCTGGCAAGTGTTTATCCATTGTCCATTAGTCCTACTGTAATGGATTAAGGCAAACAGAGGTTAAATGACTTGCCCACAGTCACATAGCTAGTAAGTGTCTGAAGCTGGATTTTGAACTCAGGTCTTCCTAACTCCAGATCCAGGACTCTATCTACTTATCCACCTCCTCAGTGAGGAAAGATAAAGTACCAAAAAACTGAAAAGCAAGTGGGGCAGGAGGACGAGGGGAAAGAGAAGGTGCCCCAAATGATGAAGAAGTCGAACAGAGAAGTCCCAAAGTAGAAATGAGGAAATGAGCAGAGCTAAGCCCCCTCCTTTAAAAAAGGCCTTGGGAGTTCATGACTCCACCCTCCAATGGGAGAGGCAGAGGGTGGTAATGTGATGTTATTAAAATAATGAATTTCCCAGAGCATAGTGAAAAGTCAGAGAAGTCCCAGGAAACTGAGGCTAGGAGATTAAGTAAATTGCCCAGGGTCACACATCTATTAGAATCTGAGGATAGATTTGAATTGAGTGCTTTAACCACTACATCACCTAGCTCCAATGGGATGGAGGAAAGAGGTTGTGAAGGGGAGCGGTGATTGATGAGACTGTGGAGAAAGGTTTTGGGTAGCTGATTTCGGATTCTTGACTCAGAAATTTGGATTTTTATATCGGCAGTGATAAACCTTGGTGGTTTCTAAACAGGGGAAGGCAATGATGAAAACACTCTCAGGAAGGTACCTGTGCTGGCTATAAGGAATTAGAAATTATGTGATGAGGCCCTGATCTGGGGCAGTAGGGAAAGGCACATGGAGGGAAAGGAAGGCACAGATAAGGAAGACTTCACCCACTAGAATTGATAGGCCTTTGCAACTGACTGGGGGTGGTAGGGAGAAAGAAATCAAAGGCAACTCTGGCCTGATGACTGAGAAAATCTTGAAACCACTGACAGAAAAGGCTTGGAGAGCCTGCCTCCAAAGCAAATAACACCCGAGAGGAGTTGGTAGCTGCAGTAAGCCATTATCACCCATTAACACCTTCGCTCAAATTAATTTATCAGATTAGAGCCCAGCTGGAGTAGAGCCCTCAGGGCTCAAGAGTCTGGAGAAGGAAGTCTTGATAGAGGAAGGGCAGGCCCTGGGGAAGGAGAGGAGGAAGGAGGAAGGATGTGATAAGTAGAGAATAGCATTTAAACACCTACTTGTCAAATTTACCTGGGGCAACCCTGACTCCAATACTTGAGCCCAAAGCTTTCACCCCATTTCTCTGAACTTTTGTTACTCAGATCTCTACTTTCTTGGGGCAACTAGCTGGTGCAGTGGATAGATTGTTGGGTCTGGAATCAGGAAGATTACTCTACCTGAATGCAAATCTGGCGTCGGACACTTTATTAGCTGTGTGACCCTGGGCAAGTCACCTGTTGGTTGACCTCAGTTGCTTCATCTGTAAATGGAGCTGGTGAAGAAAACAGCAAACCACGATGTTTGCCAAGAAAACCCCCAATGGAGTCATAAAGACATGACCGAAGGACATCACCTTTTTCTAACTTCAAATTCGATTCAGTTCAAGAAGCATTTATTAAAGCTCACTACATGCTAGGCAGATGTTGAAGAGCAAAGGGGTGGAGAGAGAGAGAGAGAGAGAGAGAGAGAGAGAGAGAGAGAGAGAGAGAGAGAGAGAGAGAGAGAGAGAGAGACTTGCAGTAATCAAGATTCTTATAGATATCAATATTAACTATTATTAACATATAAGTAAATACAAAATATATATAGGAGTAAGTACAAAGAAATTGAGGAAGAATATTAAAAACTATAAGAATCAAGAAAGGCCTCACTTAAGAAGTGCTGCCTAAATCATTCCCCAATTGATAAATGATCAAAGGAAATGAACAGGCAGCTTTTTGGAAGAAGAAATCAAAGCAATATACAGTCATATGAAAGAAATCTCTAAATTAATATTGATTAGAAAAATGCAAAGTAAGACAACTTTGAGATATCATCTCATACCAACCAGATGGGCTGAAATGATAGAAGGGGAACATGACAAATGTTGGAAGAGATGTGGAAAAATTGGGACTTATATGTTGTTGGTGGAACTGTGAACTCATCCAGGAGATATAAAACTGTTAATACCCTTTGATCCAAGAATACCACTAATAAATCTGTTTCCCAAGGTGATCTCCCAAGGGGAAAAGAAAAAGAACCAATAAATTCTAAACTTTATATCAGCTTTCATCATGGTGTCAAAGAATTGGAAATTCAGGGGATGCCCATCAATTGGGGGCATGACTGAACAAGCTATGGCATATGATTGTGATGTAATCCTACTGTGCTATAAGAAATGATGAACTGGTGATTTTAGAAAAAGATGGAAAAACTTGCATGTAATAATAGAGTGAAATGAATACAAGAGAACATTGTATATACTAACAGTCATTTTGTTCAAAGGGCAATTTGAATGACTAAGCTATTCCAAGTAATAAGAACACTAAATCAATTAAAAAGGACCTACGAAAAAGGATGATATCCACCTTCAGAGAAAGAATCGATGTATGGGAGCATGTATTACATAATTGTACATCTACGCCTGTGTCAAATGATGGCCTTCTCCAGAGTGGGCTTAGGAAGGAAGGAAACAGCTTGGAACTCAAATGTAACCGCAAAAAAAACCCCAACAAAATAAAATAAATATTTTATTTAATATTCTATTTTTCCCGATTACATGTAAAAACAATTTTTAAGATTTGCTTTTCAAAATTTTGAGTTCCAAATTTTCTCTTTCCCTCCCTCCTCTCCCCCTTTATTGAGAAGGAAAGCAATCAGATATAGGTTATACAAGTGCAATTGTACAAAACCTATTTCTGTATCAGTCATGTTGTGAAAATAAACACAGATCAAAAAAGAAAGAAAACACACAGAAAGAAAGAAGAGGAGGAAGGAAGGAAGGAAGGAAGGAAGGAAGGAAGGAAGGAAGGAAGGAAGGAAGGAAGGAAGGAAGGAAGGAAGGAAGGAAGGAAGGAAGGAAGAAGGAAGGAAGGAAGGAAAAAGAAATAAACGTATGTTTTGATCTGCATTCAAACTCCATCAGTTCTTTCCCTGGAAATGGGTAACATTTTTCAGCATGTTTATCAGAATTGTCTTGGATCATTGCATTGCTGAGTCATTCACAGCTGATGATCTTATAATGTTGGGTTACTGTGTACAGTGGTCTCTTGGTTCTGCTCACTTCACTTTGCATTAAAAGTGCATGTAAGTCTTTCCAGGTTTTTCCTGAAATCATCCTGCTCATTATTTCTTAGAGCATAATATTCTATCACAATCATATACCACAATTTATTCAACTGTTCCTCAATTGATAAGTATTCCCTTGATTTCCAATTATTTGCCGCCATTAAAAGAACTACTACTATATTTTCGTACAAATAAGTCCTTTTACTTTTTTTCTTTTTGGGATATAGACCTGCCAGTGGTATTACTGAGTCAAAAGGTATGCTCAGTTTTATAACTCTTTGGGCATAGTTCCAAATTGCTCTCCAGAATGGCTGGATCAGTTCACAACTCCACCAACAGTGTATTAATGTCTCAATTTTCCTACATCCCCTCCAACATTTGTTTTTTTTTCTCCCTTTTCTATCATGTTAGCCAATCTGATAGGTGAGGGGTGGTACTACAGAGTTGTTTCAATTTGTATTTCTTTAATCAATATTGATTTAGAGCATTTTATATGACTATTGATAGCTTTGATTACTTTGAAAACTGGCTATTCATATCCTTCGACCATTTATCAATTGAGGAATGGCCCTTATTTTTTTTTTTATAAAATCAACCCTGTTCTTTATATATTTGAGAAATGAGACTTTTATCAGAGAAACTTGCTGTAATCTTTTCACAATTATGATTACTAACTGTATTTCCCTTCATCTCATACCCCTCATTTATTCTACTTTCTCTTTTATCTTGTCCATTCTCCAAAGTGTTTTACTTCTGACCACCACTATCCCCAATCTAACCTCCCTTCTATGAGCTGCCCCCTTTCTTTTATCCCCTTCCTCTCCTACTTTCCTGTACAATAAGATTGTTGTCCTTCGTTTTCGAAGAGGACCAAAATGAAGTTTCAGTATGTCTTATTGTGGTTTATCAGACCAGTAGAACTCGGAATGCTCTACCACAGGTGGGGCACAGATAGTCATATGAATTTTTAGGGTGAATACTCCAAATTTGCCCATCCTATGTTCACTTCGTGTTCAATTCTGCTTTGCCCATAGATCACAGTACCCTTTCTGATGTGAGCACACCATGCTGAACGGTCACTGGCACGCCAGTGTCCCCCATGTTGCACAGTCAAATCTAAAGATTTTGAGAGAGACGTTGAGAGTGTCCTTATATAACTTCTTCTGACCACTATGTGATCGCCTGCCCCATTGGAGTTCTCCATAAAACAGTCTTTTTGGCAAGCATATATTTTGCGTTCGAACAAGGTGGCCAACCCATCGAAATTGTATTCTTTGAAGCATAGTTTGAATGATTGGCACTTCAGCTTGAGCAAGGACTTCAGTGTCTGGTGACTTACCCTGCTAGGTGATCCTCAGAATCTTTCCTAAGACAGTTCAAATGGAAGCGATTCAGTTTCCTGGCATGGCACTGATAGACTGTCCATGTTTCACAGGCATACAACAATGATGTCAACACAAAGCTCTGTAGACCTTTAGTTTGGTAGTCAGTCTAATACCTCTTCTCTCCCAAAGTTTTCTTTGGAACCTCTCAAACACTGAGCTAGCTCTGGCAATGCATGCATCAACCTCATTATCAACATGTACATCCCTGGAAAGTACACTACCAAGGTAAGTGAACTTATCCACAGCATTCAAAATTATGTAGGATAAGAGAGATTCCTATTATATATACATATACATGCACACATGCATATATGTTCATATACCTATATATGCATATATGCATGCATTATATTCCATGCATGTGTGTATACATATACAGATGTATACCATATATACATATATATATATATATATATATATATCGGTGTGTATGCATAGACATACGTGTTTATATACAATCCTGGAGAGGAGTTAAGAATTCCAAGAGACAAAGGTGACCAAGGGAATTCATTTCAGGCATGAGAGACATGGAAGGAGATGAGAGATATTGTAAAGTTTGTAAAACTTGTTGGGTGGGGCTATGAGAAGATAGGCACACTAATGAAGATTAATTCAGTCATTCTGGAAAGCAATCTGGAATCATGAAAATGAAGTGACGAAAATATCCATACCCTTTACTCAGAGATCCCACGGAGGTCATTAAGAAAAAGCAAGTCCTCCTATGCAGCAAAATATTTATAGTAGCACTTTTTTGTAATAGTAAAGAACTTCGAATAAAATAGATATCCATCAGTCGGGGTATAACTCAACAAATTGTGGTTCATGAATTTAATGCAAGATTGTGGTCTATTTCACTAGTAAGGAATATAATGAATGAATAAAAAGAAGCATTGAAAGACTTACATAAATTGATGGGAAGTAAAAAGAGCTGCACAAACAACGTATATAATGTTTTATAAGAAGACAAATCAAAACAGAACAATCAAAAGTGAATATTGAGACATGGTCCCAAAGAAGAGATATGAGAGAACTCCTTTGAAGAAATAGGAAGTCTGTTGGTAGAGGCTATTGCGCATATTTTCAGACCTTTATTCAACTTATTGAGGCATTTGAAAGGTTTTGTTATTTTTTTTTCTCCCTCCTTTTATTCCCCTTTAAAAATATTCTTCCCTGTATGAGGTGACTTTCTGGGAGGGGAAAGGGGAGCGACACAGAGAGAAATTTAGGTAATGTAAAACAAAAGAGGTCAATAAAATATTATTTTTTTAGAAAAGAAAAAATACATACATACATACATGTGTGTGTGTATACACACACACACACACACACACACACACACACACACAAAGAAAATGATCCAGTCCAATTCAACCTGCCTTTATTAAGTACCTACCCTATGCAAAGCAGTCCCAGATATTTTCTTTTGGTCAGTCTTCATCCATTTTGCTCAGTGGTATTAACCTTGACGGGGAAAGAAATGCATCCATATTTTTCACTCCCAAACTGTGGCCTGCCCTAGACCTAACTGGGCTTGTTGACTTACCATTTTCCACATCTTGGTTTGGAAACTAAAATAAGAACAATTCTAGCATTGTTTCTGGAAGAGACATATCGATGGATGGCCCCATTGTTCCACTCAACCATCCTTGTAAGTTCACAGACCAAAACACCACTGGCCACCCTCCCCGCCCCGCCTCCCATATGTGCTATTGCCGTGCTTTTAGCCCTTTGAGAGCAGAGACTCTCTCTTTTGTATTTGTATTTGCAGCACTTATCACTGTTCCTGGCACATAAGAGGTCTCAATAAATGTTCATTCATTCATTCATTCATTCATTCATTCATTCATTCATTCATCCATCCATCTATCCATCCATCCATTTATTTTTTCTCTAACCAGACTGGTAATTTTCCCAATACAGCTATGATCTTGGAGTCAGAAAGTCTTGAGTTCAACTTTTGCATCAGACACTAACTATCTGTGTGATCCTGGCAAGTCACATAAACTTTCTGATCCTAAGTTTAGTCAACTGTAAATGAGAATGTTAAATTCAGCGTCCCCAAAGGCCCCTTGTGTATGTGTGTGCCTTCCTCTTCTCTTTTCTTTCTCTCCCTTGCTCCCTCTCTCTCCTCATCTCTTCTCTTTTTCTCTCTTTTCTCTTTCTCTTTTCTCTCTTTTCTCTTTCTCTTCTCTTCTCTTCTCTTCTCTTCTCTTCTCTTCTCTTCTCTTCTCTTCTCTTCTCTTCTCTTCTCTCTTCCTCCCTCCCTCCCTCCCTCCCTCCCTCCCTCCCTCTCTCTCTCTCTCTCTCTCTCTCTCTCTCTCTCTCTCTCTCTCTCTCTCTCAGCTTTTGGTCTGTCTGCGTGCTTTTCTGTCTCTCTGTCTCTGTCTTTTTCTGTTTCTCTGTTTCTGTGTGTCTCTGACTCTGTGTCTGTCCATGTCTTTGTTTCTACCTCTGTTTCTATGTGTGTCTCTTTCCCTCTCTGTCTCTGTTTCTGTCCCCATCTCTCTGTCTCTTTGTCTGTCTCTGTCTCTCTGTCTGTCTCTATGATTCTGTGTGCCTCTTTCTCTCTGTGTCTCTGTGTCTCTGTGTGCCTCTTTCCCTCTCTGTCCCCGTATCTCTGCGTCTCTGTTTCTCTTTGTCTCTCTCTGTCTCTGTCTCTCTGTTTCTGTGTGCCTCTTTCTCTCTCTGTCTCTGTGTGCCTCTTTCCCTCTCTGTCTCTGTGTCTCTACATCCCTGTTTCTTTTTGTCTCTCTCTGTCTCTCTGTCTGTCTCTATGTTTCTGTGTGCCTCTTTCTCTCTGTGTCTCTGTGTCTCTGTGTGCGTCTTTCCCTCTCTGTCCCCGTATCTCTGCGTCTCTGTTTCTCTTTGTCTCTCTCTGTCTGTCTCTATGTTTCTGTGTGCCTCTTTCTCTCTCTGTCTCTGTGTCTCTGTGTGCCTCTTTCCCTCTCTGTCTCTCTGTCTCTCCGTCTCTGTTTCTCTTTGTCTCTCTCTGTCTCTCTGTCTGTCTCTATGTTTCTGTGTGCCTCTTTCTCTCTCTGTCTCTGTCTCTCTGTCTGTCTCTATGTTTCTGTGTGCCTCTTTCTCTCTCTGTCTCTGTGTGCCTCTTTCCCTCTCTGTCTCTGTGTCTCTACATCCCTGTTTCTTTTTGTCTCTCTCTGTCTCTGTCTCTCTGTCTGTCTCTATGTTTCTGTGTGCCTCTTTCTCTCTGTCTCTATGTCTCTGTGTGCCTCTTTCCCTCTCTGTCCCCATATCTCTCCGTCTCTGTTTCTCTTTGTCTCTCTCTGTCTCTGTCTCTCTGTCTGTCTCTGTGTCTCTGTGTGCCTCTTTCCCTCTCTGTCTCTGTATCTCTCCATCCCTGTTTCTCTTTGTCTCTCTCTGTCTCTGTCTCTCTGTCTGTCTCTATGTTTCTGTGTGCCTCTTTCTCTCTGTGTCTCTGTGTGCCTCTTTCCCTCTCTGTCTCTCTGTCTCTGTTTCTCTTTGTCTCTCTCTGTCTCTCTGTCTGTCTCTATGTTTCTGTGTGCCTCTTTCTCTCTGTGTCTCTGTGTGCCTCTTTCCCTCTCTGTCCCCGTATCTCTGCGTCTCTGTTTCTCTTTGTCTCTCTCTGTCTCTCTGTCTGTCTCTGTTTCTGTGTGCCTCTTTCTCTCTGTGTCTCTGTGTGCCTCTTTCCCTCTCTGTCCCCATATCTCTCCGTCTCTGTTTCTCTTTGTCTCTCTCTGTCTCTGTCTCTCTGTCTGTCTCTATGTTTCTGTGTGCCTCTTTCTCTCTCTGTCTCTGTGTCTCTGTGTGCCTCTTTCCCTCTCTGTCTCTCCGTCTCTGTTTCTCTTTGTCTCTCTCTGTCTCTTTCTGTGTGCCTCTTTCCCTCTCTGTCTCTGTGTCTCTCCGTCTCTGTTTCTCTTTGTCTCTCTCTGTGTCTCTCTCTGTCTCTCTCTTTCCCCCCCCCCCCCCCCCCCCCGCCTCCTCTCCCTTCTGACACGCACAGGGCCCCAGTACTATTCTGGGCCTTTTGCTCTCATTCAGCTCATCAGCCCCTTAATGCCATTATTGCTGGTGTCTTTTCGTTCCCAATGCCAAACCCGATTTGGAGCTCCAGGCGCTGAGGGTTTCAATCCGGCCTGTAGACAGCGTGCTGGAGTCCTCAGTGACTGGAGCCCTCCGACAACCTAATTGTTATTGACATTCGTGTCTGATTGTTCATCAGGGGGGTCAGCTCCGAGGCCACGTCATCCTATGATGGGCCCTTTCAGCTTCTCTGCTAACAACAACGACAAGAGAAACAGAGCGGCCGGAGAATCAATGGGAATCTTTACTCACATCTATCAAAGCAGCTTCTGTGGGCCTGGGCATGGGAGGGGGGAACGTGAGGGGGAGGGGCGCTACTGGTGTCTCCTGGTTGTAGTGGAAGGGACGCAGTGAGGCCTGGGGGGCGTGCCGGTCCCCAGATGCGCTCCACTCTGTGAGCCCGTAAGTGAGGCGTGTGTCTGTATCAAACGTGCGATGCTACAAAGAGGTGGTGAGAAGGTTCCCGTTTGTATTAATGAGGAAGGTCCAACTAATACACACACTCAGTATTTTTAGAGAGATGTGGGCATACACACATATATCTATATAGAGTTTGTATATATACACGTATTTTTATACAGAACACTAATGTGTATACACTTACATGTTCACTCATATCTGCATACAAATGAATACATGTGTTTTTAGGACTGACTCTGATACATGTGTGGACATATTAAGTTATGTGTATATGTTTAGTGTTTTTATGCATGTATATCCATGTATAATATATGTGTCTACATATACATATACATACATACATACATGTGTGCGCATGCGCATGTGCTTTTAGGACTGACTCTGTGATACATGTGTGGACATATTAAGTTATGTGTATATGTTTAGTGTTTTATGCATGTATATCCAGGTATAATATTTATGTGTATGCATATACATATACATGCATGTGTGCGCATGAGCATGTGCTTTTAGGACTGACTGTGATACATGTATGGACATATCAAGTTATGTGCATGTGTTTAGTGTTTTTATGCATGTATATTCATATATAATATTTATGTGCATGCATATACATATTCACACATACGTGTGTGTGCATGAGTATATGAATTTTGGACTGGTCCTGTGATATACAAGTGGACATACATTATTATGTGTGTTCATATATTCACATATGTGTGCCTGTGTGAGCATATATTATGTATATTTGTTTATAGGGGTTTGCGTAGGTGGGTATACACAAACACATTTAAAAGGGTGTGAGCATGTAAACTTATAATTTCAAGGGTGTGGGTATTATATATACACATGCACATATTCACAGCCCTATTGGTGTGTGTACATGATATATATACTCCATACACTCATATACACTACATGCATACACACATAAAACACACATGTATGCATACATACATATCTGTATACATACATACATACACATATATAGGTGTGTGCAATGTTCAAAGAGGACCAGTACCTCTATTGTGAGAGCTGCTGAGCCCTTTTCAGGGCTGCTCATCACCTTGGGTATCCACCTTTCACCCAACTTTTACCTGTGTCTTCAAGAATCTATAGCATGCGCAGAAGCCATATCTGGGTAAAACCTTCTTAGGAGATGGACTAAACAAGGTTAAGGGTAACCGACAGACCTCAAGCCTGTTGGTGAGTTAGGGGGATGTCTACTCCAAGTATGTGACTTCCCCTGGTGGAATGGGTAAATGAGAACAATTTGTTCCAATGGCCATGAAGGCAGATGAAGTAGGTGCTATGGAGTGCTTAGAGCTTTGTCAGATATGGAAGATGCTGAGGTCATTTTGGGTCATGCCAGTCATCTTGAACTTCGATGACTCTGGAAGAGAGAGTGAGACTGCTGACTTTATGCAGCTCTGCCTCACTTAAATCCAATGCACACATAGGTCAAGACTTCCCACCATCGTGTCACTGGTCCTCTTTGAAAACAAAAGATGAACATACACACATACATGTAGACATATCCACCTCCTTATAGTGTGTGTGCCTGTATATTTATGTATGTGTATGTATATATATATACACACACCTACATCCCTATGTGTGTATGTATATATACACATATCCCTACGAGTGTACACATACTTGTATGTGTAATTCAGTCTACAAAAGGACAATGCTACTTTATCCCCTAAAAGTAATTATTCAGTTTAATAAACATTTATCAAGTGTCTACTATGCGCTGGGCACTATGATAAGCACTGGGGCTTACAATCTGATGTCTTTTATTTTTTATTTAATGTCATTCATTTATTATTTAAAGTTTGCCCGTTACTTTACATCTATGCTCTCATTTGAGCTTTACAACCCCTTGAAATGGGGACCCCTTTTAGTCAATTTTGTCCCTTCTGCGGAAGGCATTCCTCCTTCTGTCACCATCACGTAGTCAGAGGTGTCACACCTCCAAGTCTCGGTAATGTCCTTGAGATCTTGCTTGAGGGGAGGCAGTGTGGAATCATAGAAACATGTCTCAGTCTACAACCAGGAGATCTGGGTTTAAATCCCAATCCTGCCACTTGCTACCTGTGTGACCTTTGTCTCCTGGAGTCTGTTTCCTTATCTGTAAAATGGGGGTGGTTGGTCCCTCTCCCCTCCGATCCCATGATCCTCCTCTACTCACGGGCCATGGTTAGTTAGCTCTCTCTCTGTTGTAGCGCACTGAGCTGAGCCCAGATGCTGTCATGAAGCAGGAGGAGAGTTGAGTTCATCCCGGAGCCAGACTGGCAGATCAAAACCGCCTGCCTCCCCTCGTGATGGTGAGGAAGCTTTCTTGGCCTGAGCCTTTGTGCTTGTAAAATTCAGCAAAAGAGAAGGGTAGAAGTGAAACATGGAGATCTGAGTTAGCAAAGGGAAGGGGGAAGGGGAGCAGCTGAAAAAGAGCAGCTGGATGGGCTCCTGATTCAGGTTTCCTTGACCTGAGAGGATTACATAGAAATCAAATCAACCCAAATTGCATTGGAAATCACTGAGCTCCCTTGGAAGGGGCCTTTGATGCAGGGGAGCTCACTTGGCCAGTTCCAGGTGTGCCTGTAACAAAGCTGCCTCTCCCGCCTCCTCAGGAAATGGCCCAGCCTGGCTTGGGCCAAACAACACTCTTGATTTCCTGTCATCCATAATCCTGGAGCGTGACAATGATGCGCTGTCCTTGCTGTGGTTGAAATTACTTAGTTCTATGAAATCAGAGGCTTGTGTCTGCTTCCCCAGGGCCCAGACCCATTTGCCAGTCCTGAGATTATGGAGATTCTCTGCCCAAGGTCCTTCTTACCACTCCCTATAGAGCATCGTGCCTCATCGTGGAAGGGGTTTAACTTTTTGACGTGAAAGCTACATCAGTGAGCTCAAAGAATTCTTGAAAACATAATTTGAAATGGACACATGGGCCAGGGCAAGAGAAATCATCCACTCCTTCGGGGAGTTATATTTAGGGGAAAGAACATGGATTTGAGGTCAGAGGGTTTGGATTCAAATCCCAGTTCTGCTCCTTCCTACCTATGTGACTGGACAAATCCTTTCCCTTCTTGGGGGGTCTTAGGTTCCTAGGGCTGGTCACTAAGGTCCTGTCTAGCTCCAAATATAATCTCAGCTGTCTCTAAGATATTCTTCCTTAATCCCACCAAGCCTCTGGTAGAGTCTCTAGAGAGAGAACAGTTATTTTTGTATGCATGTGTATACATGTGTATGTGTGTCTATGTGTATATATACATGCATGTACGTATGTGTATATACATACACATGTGTATATATGCATACATGTGTATATATACATACACATGAATGTGTGTACACTTTCTATGCAAATGAGCCCTTTTTTCATCCTACTTTTTTCCAATTAATAGCTTTTAATGAAAGTAAAACTCTATTTAATATAACACAGAGAAAGAACAAGGATTGTTTCATTCCTTGTATAGGGCTGGCACGTAGTAGGGATCAATAAATACTTGTCAATTGGATGGTTGATTATTAAAGATGATTTCCATAGAACCCTCTCAGATCAATGGAACAGGAATTAGTTCAACCAAACAGTCATTTATTGGGGACTATCATGAAGTGCTGGAGATAGAAAAATGAAAGCAGTGTCCGCTCTCAGGGAGTTTATGTTTCCCTGGGTGAAAAGTCTCTTGTATTAGTATCTATGTGGGCAAGATAAAAAGATATGAGCCACAGCAGTGGAATGCTTGGGAGGTCTAAGAACTCCTGAATGATTCTCCTTAGTACCTGTCTAGAGTTTTATCAGGGGTAACTAGGTAGCACCATAGTGCATAGTACACTGGGCCTGAGTCAAGAAGACTCATCTTCATGAGTTCAAATCTGGCCTCAGACACTTAGTAGCTGTGTGACCCTGGGCAAGTCACTTAACCCTGTGTGCCTCAGTTTCCTCCTTTGCGAAATGAGCTGGAAAAGGAAATTTCAAATCATTCCAGTATCTTTGCCAAGAAAACTCCAAATGGGGTCATAGAGAATCAGATACAACTGAACAGCAACAACATAGGGAAAGGTCTCCAGGAGAGTGCCCCAGGGACCTCTGGGAGATTCTCTATCCCAAGACTAAGGGACATGAGAACAATCTATCTCTAACCACTTTATTTTTTCTTTGCTGACAAGAAGCAAATCTTCTTTATCTCAATTGTACTAAACTGAACAGACTCTAGCGTGATTAATTATCTATAGCCTATGGAGTCGAGTTGCAAAAAAGCATATTTTGGTCAAATCCAAATCTATGGACAGAGAACCCTTGGGGACATCAGAGAGAGATGAATCAAAAGACCCAGATTCTAGGCCCAGGTGTGCCAGTGACCACAGGACTCAGGATAAACTACTTTTCCTTTCTCAACCTCAGTTTCCTCCTCTGTAAAAAGAGAGGGTTGGGCAAGGGAATTTCCCACCTGGAAGGTGCCTTTCCATTCCTGAAGTGACACGTCCTATAAACATTCATTGCTAAATTCATGAATAAAACTTCAAAAATAGATCAATGTCTTAAAAGTGTTTTTTGGATAAAAATGTTTTTGTGTTACTTTTATTTTTGTCGTTTAGTCATTCCGTTGTGTCCAACTATATGACAAAGTTTTGCAATAGCAAAGATTCTGAAGTGGTTTGCCATTTCCATCTCCAGATCATTTTACAGATGAAGAAACCGAGGCAAACAGGGTGAAGTGACTTGCACAGGGTCACACAGCTAGTAAGTGTCTGAGGTCAGATTTGGACTTAGGAATAGAAGTCTTCCCGACTCCAGGCCTGATGATCTATCCACTATGGCATCAACCTAGTAGCCCTTTTATATCACCTACCTTTCCCCAATATATGCTTCCCTTCTCTCATACTCAGAGAGACATCCTTTAGAGCAAAGAATCAAAAAACAGAAAAAAGAGTAGTTCAGCAAAGCTAAATAACACATCAGTGTAGCCAGATCAGCTTTCTTTGATCTTTCCCAAGCTACTAGTGTCCTCCCTCCTCAAACTAACTTGTATATATCTTGAGGGTCAAGAAGATCTGCTTTCAAATGTATCCTCAGACATTTAAGTAACTGTGCCACCCTGGGCAAGTCAACTAACTTCTGCCTGATTCAGTTTCCTCATCTGTAAAATGGGAATGTTAATAGCACCTACCTTCCAGGATTGCTGTGAAGACCAAATGCCTGCACATAGTAGGTATTATATAAATGCTTATTTCCTTCACACACGTCCCCCCCTCCCCCTCCTCGCCAAGGAGGATACTGGAAGCCAGTAGGTAGGAAGTTGTCCAATGTCAGGGCTACTGAACCCCTGAGAAACTTGCTTTTCAGTCTTGTTTCAGCCATGTCTGACTCTTCATGATCCCATTTGGGCTTAGCCTGTCCCCCTCCTACAGGTTCCTCTTTTTTCTATTCCCCTAATGGGAGAAGCTTAGGTCTCCAAGGGCTCATGAGAGGAACATTGGAGAATTTCCTACCTACCATGAAACATTGTATTCCACTGTCCTATTTCCATATTGTTCATGCTTCCTTCTCTAAGTGGGCCAATGACATCAGGAGGGTGATGTCTTGACTTGTGTGGTTACAGTACATACTTAAATGTGTGCCCATTATCATCCCCATTAGAATACAAATTCCTTGAGTATATGAATTATTTCCCTTTTGGCTTCATATCCCCAGGATTTAGCATGGTGTTTGGCCCACATATGGTCCTTAATAAATGTTTACTGATGGACTGCCTGTTGCTTGGTGCTTCTAGTATCTTCCTTCTCTTAATTATTTCTATTTCTCTGGTCTATGACTTGTTTTTTTGTTTTTGTTTTTGTTTGCTTACTGTTTCCCCCATTAAATTGTAAGTTCCTTGAGGGCAGGGACTATCTTCTGCCTTTTTTTGTAATCCCAACACTTCACAAAAGGCCTGGTAGTCAGTCACAGTCAATAAACATTTATTATACTATTAAGCACCATAGGAACATAGTTCTGTAGTTCAATAAATACTCTTCCATTCATTGATATGAGCAATTCTCTGTACTCATGGTTCCCCACTCCTTCAAAGAAGGGAGGTAATGCTTTTTGTTTTCACATGATATTATTTTCTTAATATACCCTTCCCCTCACTCTACCAAGATTTTTGTTGCTGGTTAAAAAAAATGATTAAAAACAAACAAAAAAACCCCAGCTCAGCAAATCCAACCAAGAACATCTGTAACATTTCACAGTCCTGGCCCCCCTAACTCTTCAGTGAAAGGGGGGAAGCACGTTTTCTCACAACATCTCAAGAGCCAAGGTCGGTCGTTATAATCACACATCGTTCAGTTTCATAAAACATCTCGTTTTGGAAAGCAAGATTGGCAGGGGAGAGGGTGTGTGTGTGAACAATATCTGGCCCAGGCTGGGAGTTCAGCTGGAGCAGTCTGGATCACACCCGAGAGCATCCCGGGGCCACCCTTTCTCCCTGGATTCTCTGTGATGGATCCAGCCGCTTCATAAATGCACGCATGGATTACACACTTAGGCACATACATTTTTATATCAATAGAAAATGTTTTCCATATGTGGAAATCAGCCCTTCTGATTTTCTGTCGGGTCTTGGCTTACTAAAGCACATCAGTGATTGTTTTCATATCAAAGGGGTTGGCCTTACCTGACTAATAAGCCTGAGGAATTCAGAACAACCTGCCGGGAATTGAAAGAATGCTGCCTTCTGATCCGATTAGACCAACGCAACAGGGCTCCCAAGGGCCCTCTCACAATGACACCCATTGTCTTCACCAACCCCTCCTTACACAGTGCATCAAATTACCATATTTCTAGCTCCCCTGTCCTGGTGTAATGGCCCCATCACTATCCTAGGCCAGTAGGAGGGAGATCCACAAGGAGACAAGACACAAGGGATGCTGAATTATGGCCTCAAAAAGTGTGTATTACTCATGTCTCATTCTTTAGGAGCTACTCTCCTGTAAGCCTGGTTATGCTGGGAAATCTCAAAAGCCAATTTCAATTCAATTTACAAAAGAATTTGGTAATATTTGGGACAGGATCATTTGGGAAGCTTTATTTGGCTTTATGTACAGTGGGTAATGATGTCTTGCTTGAGGAAACATGTTTAAAAAAATTTTATTTTTCTCCTGTTCTCTCCTGTCCTCATTTCTCCCCTTTCCTCTTTTCATGTCTTTTCTTGTTTTCCCATGTCTCTCCTCATTCCTCCCCTCCCTGTTCCCCTGTCCTCTCCTCTCTTCCTTTCTCTTCTTTTTCTTTCTTTTCCTAGGAGGAGGAGGTAGGAAGAAGAAAAGTACTGGATGGTTGAAAAAAAATTGAATTAATGAGCATTTATTAAACACTTGCTATGAATCTGGTTTAGGTGCTGGGGATGAACCCCAAATCAACAAGTTCCAAGACACAGATCTAAAGATGGAAGAAACCTCAGGGGTCAATGAGCCCAACTTCTTTGTCTTTTGGGTAAAGAAACTGAGGCCCCAGGAAGATTTAGTGTCTTTTCAAGGTCATAGGATCTAGATGTGTACCTGGAGGGACTTCCGAGGTCAGCTAGTCCAATCCCAAGGTTTTACAGATAAGGAAGGTAGGACTAGGTGGGTTAACTGATTTCTCAGTTGACAGCTAATAAACTTCAGAGGAAGGATTTGAACCCACATCCTCTGACCCCAGAGTCAGTGTTCTTTCCGTGGTTCCATATTGCCTCTTCTCCTCATCAGATCCAAGAGCTAGAACTAGCATGAACCTCAGTAGCCACCCATTCCTTCTTCTTTTACAGATGAGGAGACTGAGGCTCGAGGAAGTCAAGTGACTTAACCAAGTTAACTCATGTAAGAAGAATCAGAGCCCTGAATCAAAACCAGATCTAGTGACTCTGGAACCACAACATTTTCCATTATACTCTCCCCTCCCCACTCCCCCCAAGGAACTTACAGTGGTATTGGGAGGGGGCCACATCCCCAGGAACCATTTGGAAACCATAGGTTGTTCATTCTCCCCTGGGAAAGAACAAATCCTAAAATTTTTCTGATCATTCTCACCTCTTTGACTTTCAGAGCTGACCTCATAACCAAACACCATGTAATAGGTCAGCTGGTCAGCCCTGAACACGGTTGTTAGAAGTTTTGTCATCTTAAAGATCAACATGGATTAATCGCTGGGCCAGATGATGCTTGGTTCCCGGAACAGGTAGAAAGGACTTCTCCCTTCAGAAGAAGCAAAGCCCCTGAGTGACGTGAGGGCGATGAGGTCAGCACACGTAAAAGAGCAGGGAGATGCGTAAGACTGCTGAGGCTGGTTTGGTTCTGATTGCAAATGTCCTTGAATGTCACCTTAAGGTTAGGCTGCTTATTCTGTAGGCAGCAAGGAAGCATTCAAAGCTAGGTTTTCTCCTGATTTAGTCCTTGGAAGAACATGAATTTAGTTGTGTTCATTTGTGTGTGTGTGTGTGTGTGAGAGAGAGAGAGAGAGAGAGAGAGAGAGACAGACAGACAGATAGAGACAGAGAAGACAGACAGAAAGACAGAGAGACAGAAACAGAGACAGAGAGGGAGGGAGGGAGGGAGGGAGGGAGAGAGAGAGAGAGAGAGAGAGAGAGAGAGAGAGAGAGAGAGAGAGAGAGAGAGAGAGAGAGAGATCTTCAAGGTTCCCCCACCCCGTGTTCTAAATCTGCAAATTAATCCCCTCTATGGATCTCAATTTCTCTAAAATGAGAGTGTTGGGCTATGATCCTTTCCAGTTCCAAGTTTACGATCTACATTTATACTGGACAGTGGGATGCAAAGGTCAAAAGCAGCCTAGTCTCTGACCTCAGAGAGTTTTATTGTATTATTTGCTACTTCTGTGGAACACGACACACTCCTAGAGGGCAGGCTCTATTTCATCTTGATGTTTCCCCCAATTTTTGCCTGGCACATAGTAGTCTCTTAATAAATACTTACTGATTGATGGATGTGCAATAATAAGCGTTCCTCCTCCCATTTCCCCCCGAGTCTTACAGGGGTCTATTGGATAAATGGTTCTCCCAGACTACCCCCTGAATCTTTCTCAAATGTTCTGAGGTTTGTTGTGAATAAACTCAAAGAAACTCCAGGCTCCTAAGAAGGGAACAGGTTGAAAACAGGGGCTCATTCCAAGGTCAAATTCTCCTTCTCTCCCCAGGAGAGGACCACCTATTTGCAGGATGAGGTGAGAGGAGGAGTAGTGAGAACCCAAGAGGCAGATACTCATCCTGTTGAATCATCTCGACTGTGAGGTGTTACTGTTATCCCCACTTTACAGAGGAGGAAACTGAGGCCAAGAGAAATGAAGTGCCCAGAGTTACACAGCTAAGTAGTATCTAAAGGAGGCGCCTAGCTCCTGATTGCAAGTCCAGTACTCTTACCACTATACCACCTACTTGCCTGGCAAGCATCCTGGTCCTTTCCTGGGGGGGAGAATTAGAAACAGACCTTGGTATAAGTTTCAACCTATTCTACTCCTAGCAGAGTAGGGCTTATATAGGTAACATGCTTTGCAAACCTGAACCTCCTAAAATTTGAGCCATTATTCTTATTAACCTCTGCCCGGGTTCCTATCCCCAACTAATGAGCCACCTGTAGACCAGGATGTTATCCCATGACCTTGGGAATGGCTTTCACTTCTTAGCATTCACATGCTCTGATGTCTGGGGGCATCCTGCTTCCATCCAAGCATCTTTCACCCAACTGCTGCAGAGGAGAAAAAAACCACAGTGAAGCCTTTGATCTTAGATTTTCCTGATGGATTGCTATGGCAACAGGAAAAACCCAGGCAGTCCTGAATGGGACTTATTGTGTGATTCCCCCTCCCCTTTTCTCCTTCCAACTCAATTACCTGTGCCCCTTAATGTAGGGTTCATCTCAAGCCCGAAAGGACAAATCTAAGTGGAAAAAAGTAACCTGTAACTCACAGCCCCTCCATCCCAGCTTTCAACTTCCCCCCAGGTCCAAGGGAAAGACTCTGTGGAATGGGAAGCATGCTCAAATGTAAGAGGTTCACCTCCAAGGGGAAGACAATGCATTTCAGCCATGAACTCTCTTCAGACCTTGAAAGATTCGGCCCAAACCTTCAGGAGAAGGTAAAGGTGAGAGAATTCCATAAAACAGAACTAGGAGGGCCCTTAGAACATAGAATGTTAGTTATAGGAGGGGCCTTAGAACTACGGATGTCAGGGCTGGGAGGGGCCTTGGAACATACAGCATCAGAGCTGGGAGATGCCTTAGAACATAGACTGTCAGAACTGGGAAGTCTCTTAGAACACAGAGTATTAGCACATATAGATATTAGACATAGAAAAGATCTCCCCTCATTTCAGAGAATCTGAGATCCCCTTATCCTCTCACCTCCTTAAAATCTGTTTCTATTTCCTCATCTGCATGATCTACCTCCCTCTGCACCAAGCCCTCCTCCCTACAGAGGGTCAGCACTGTTTTATCTTTACCTTTGTAAATTCAGTTCTTAGCACAGTACCTTATGCGTAGTGGTGTGGTGGTGGTGAATAAGTGTTAGTTAAAATGAATCAAGGCAAAAGAAAGTTGAGATTATAATGAGGGAATACTCATGCATAGATCCTTGAAGTATTGGATTTTTGTCACATTGTCTTTCCCATTTGGATATGAGCTCCTTGAGAGCAGGGATTGTGTTTTTATTTTATTTTTTTTAAATATCTGCACTCTACACACAATAAGTCCTTAATAAATGCTTATAGACTGACTGACTAAGGAATCAACACCACTATCCCATCATTCTCCTTGGGAAATTAGAAGTGGCCATTTGGCATGGTGGACAGAACACTGGGTTTGGAATCAGGAAGACTTGGGTTTGAAAGGATTTGAACTCAGACACTTACAATTGTGTTCGGTGGGGCAAGTTCCTTATTTTATTTATTTATTGTATTATTTTACAGATCTCTTAACTGTAAAATAAAGAGTGGAGAAGGAGATGGATTCAGTGGCCTCTATGTGCCTTCTTGCTCTAAAGCTATGATCGTAATACCTGGAGGCTTATTTCTTTGTTTAACTCATCTTATCTCTCATAGTGTCAGTTTCTTCAAATGTAAAGTGGATGTGATCTCCCCTATTT
Organism: Bettongia penicillata ogilbyi; assembly: GCA_023548195.1. Taxonomy (NCBI): domain Eukaryota; kingdom Metazoa; phylum Chordata; class Mammalia; order Diprotodontia; family Potoroidae; genus Bettongia; species Bettongia penicillata. The sequence continues at coordinate 1,035,262 of JAJHZJ010000649.1, forward strand.
CTGTTACCTACTTACTTTTTGGATTGTTGGGAGACTCAATTAACGTAATATATGTAAAACATTTAGAAATTCCTAAGTCACTGGATGAATGTCAATTATCACTACTATTATCCAAATAGACATTCTACAGGAACTGGTCTAGGGACACATTTTCCAGTTTCTCCAGGACTGTCCAATCTAATATGTGATCATGGTGAGGTCAGGTATCTCTCTTTCTTGCTCCCTGTCTATTTGGAAAATGCTGATTTGAATCCCCAGTTTTAGAGGCTGACCAAGGCCCAAACAATCTCATGTAGAAAGCTGTTCCTCTCCTTCACATCTGTTATACACATTGCCACGAGGTATTCCCACCGTCCAACAATGAACAGAATTATTTCCTCACGTTTCCTTCCATGTTACTTCCAAACCACACTAGGAAAAATGAAACCCACCAAGAGGGATCTGGCCAATCAGATCACTCCATTGGCCCAACTTGCCCAATTGTACTAGACTTGGAAGTTGGAGAGGGGGAAGCCAAGGGGTGCAGTGGGTCTGGGAAATAAAGAAGCCTGCTCCATAACCAGGAAAGTTCCCATTGCAACAGCTATTTCTGGCAGGTAAGGTGGGGGAGAGCTCATCTCTGAGTTCTTGTAACTTGGTTGATTAAAAAAAAATAAATTGTATTCTTATTAATGAGAGAGACAGTTGTAGGTCACCCAGGGCCCTGAACTGGAAATCCAGAGATGTAGGTTTTATTCCAAACTACAGCCCAGAAGGGTGTGTCTACACTGGAGGACAGACTTGGGATACTTCGTTGGAAAATTACTTGGCCAGAAATGTGGAGTGTATATGATGAGTTGTTAATCTTGAGAAGCAGAAGGAAGAATACTACTCCAGTTGTGCTTATGAATGGAGATGCTTACAATGAATTCTCCTATGAGTCATAAACTGGCTATGAAAACCTTACTAGCCATCCCCAGTTTTTTCCACGAGTCCCAATAGCTGACCTGTAATGCTGTTTGCATTCGTCATTTCTTCTTCCAGATTAAACCTTGGGGACAGTCGATGGTTGTCTCCTTAAAGTCTGGTTCAGGTTCAAAAATAAATTCCAGTTCCTAGTCTCAGACCTAAAAAAGCGATGATCTAATAGCAATGATCTCTTAATACTTTGTACTCCTTTTACCCAAATGAATGGATTTTCTTTTTCTATCTCTCCCTGTTAGGTTTTGTTGGTAAACATAGAAAGACTGATGATTGTTTTCCTTTTTTATATAATTCAGAGATGAATGGTTATAGACTCCCTATTACTAAACCTGATCTCTTCACAAATTAGGGAATGCCAACTTAGGTCCCTACAGGCTTCTTCTAGTCCCTAAACTTGACCTTGTAAGTTCCTGTTTCATTCTTGTATTTGCATCTTTGGAAACTAACACAATGCCTAGCACACAGTAGGCATTTAAAAGTTGGGTGACTGAATGGAGAATTGACTTGAAAAGGAAAGTGGGACCTATGAATTATAAGTAATAGTTTTCTGTACTGAAAAGAATTAGAGTCTATTAGATTCTATTAGAATCTAGTGTTTTATTTGTGTAATTACTGTACCCCTCCAGTAAAACATAGGCAGGGACTGTTTTGTTCTTGTCTTTGCATCCTAGAGTGCCTGGCATGTAGTAGGTGTTTTATTAATGTTTATTGAATTGATGAGACCCAAGTTATTTTATGGAGAGGTACACTGGGATGGCAGGTGGGAATCCTACTGCTTAAAGGACCAACCTATTAATCCTTCGGTAGATTTTGAAGCCATGCCTTTCCCATAACTTTGGTGCCTTCTTGATTCCTGAGTAGGGGCTCGGGAGATCATTTAGAAGTTTTTAGTGACATTTCAGTGACATCTCTAGGAACTAGCACAATGCTCAGCACACCTGAGACGTATAGCAGCCCTCATATCCAATCAATCTGTAGCTAAGGCTTGTTCATTCTATAGCCACAAATCTCTCATATCTATTCCTAGTTTATGCCTGGAGTACCTCTCATCCTGCCCATTGCAATAGCCTCATATTGGTCTCTCAGCTTCTTCTCTTTCTCCTCCTCCTCCTCCTCCTCTTCCTTCTTCTCTCTTCTTTTTTCTTCTCTTCTCTTTTTCTCTTTCTCTCCCTCTTCCTTTTCCTCTCCTGTTTCTCTCTTTCTCACATACCTTGTATGCATCATTTTGCTTTCATTTTTGTATATATCATATCTTCCCTCCTCCCAGCTCCCAGGATAGTGTAAGTTTCCTGAGAGTAGGAACTGTTTATTTGCACCCCAGTGCCTAGCAAAATAGTTGCACTTCATAATTATGATCAATTAAACATCATTCCCTTTACAGCTGATGAAATTATATAATTGGTAGAGAATGTGACAAAAACAAGCAGGTATGAAGGTTTTTAAGGAAATGTCAGGAATATCTACACTCTGTCATACCTTTGTAGGGTGTGAAGAAATTCTGTAGTCAAGTGTGATAGAATTTGATTGAAGGTCATCATTGTTTGTCCAGGATTGATCACATCCCTGATGGTAAGGGGATAATGATTGATTGATTGGAATTATGGATTGGAAAGATGGGGAGGAGCGATGGTGTGTGAGATGTGGTCACCCTGTCTTCTCCCCATAGGAACTAGAGGATCAACTATAAAATCCTCACTTGGCTCCCTTCATCACCTGGGTCCTTCCTCTCTTTCATAACACTACTCTTTCCCACACATTCTATAATTCAGCATCCATTAGTCTATTTGGAATTCTTTGAACATGGCCCTCTTTCTTCTCTCTTCAAGCTTTGCATTGGTTGTGCCCCATACCTGGAATGCTCTCCCCTCTCCCCTTTACCTCTTAGGCTCCCTGGTTTCTTTCATGAGTTAGCTCTAGGCCAACCTTCTTCAGGAGGCCTTTCCTGGTCCTAGTGCCTTTGCCTCTAAGGTTACCTTCCATCTATTCTTTATGGATCTTGTAAATAACCATTTTCCTCATTCAACTGTTCTCCTTATAATATGTGCATGCATGAATCTATCTCATCCCTAGAGAAGAGGGCCACACCCAATGGAATAGTTGGTCCTGATTAATTTCCCCTTTAACAGATTCCAATGGACATGCCCATATTATACAGGGAGAAATAAAAGGTCATCAAAATGGGGGGTCATCTTCCTGGATCAATCTATCCAATCCCTCAATGAAAACATTTAACTTCCTGTGGGGGGGGTAGGGTGGGAGATACTCCATTGACTGAGGAACAAAGCTGCACAGCATCAGTCTAAAGCTTAACACCCCAAAATGTTTTATTTGGATTTGGTCCAAGGCTTGGTTGATAGGTTTGGAGTTGACCAAAATATGCTTTTATGTAACTTGACTCAACAGGCTATGGATAAATAATCACAGTAGCAATCTGTTCATTTTAGTACAATTGAGATAAAGAAGATTCGCTTCTTGTTTCCAGGGAGTTGTGATTTGGGTTATACAGATGTAATAATAAAGAAGGCCTGTGTCACAGAAATTATAAATGTATAGATAGAGTAATAATAAGAGCTACCATTTATTAAGCACCTACTATGTGTCAGATATTGTGTTAAGTGCTTCAAAAAAGATATTGTTGGATCTTCACAGAAACCCTGGGAAGTAGGTGCTATTATCCCTGTTTTATAGATGAAGAAACTAAGGCAAACAGAGCTGATATGACTTGCCCAATGTCACGCAGATAGTAAATGTCTGAGGCTGGATTTGAACTCAGTTCTTACTGATTTCAGTCCAGCACTCTGTCCACTGTGCTACCTAGTTGCCTGCACATACATATATAATATACGTACAATAACACATAGGTGGCACAGTGAATAGAGAGTCAAGCCTGCAGTAAAATAGATTTGAGTTCAAATCTGGCCTCAGATGTTTCCTCGCTATGTGACCCTGGGCAAGTCACTTCACCTTGTTTGCCTCAGTTTCTTCATCTGTAAAATGAGCTGAAGAAGGAAATGACAAACCACTCTAGTGTCTTTACCAAGAAAGTCCCAAACAGGGACATGACTGAATAATAACTACATATACATACACATACATGTATGAATGTATATGCACATGTATGTATATATACACATGTATATGTACATACACATAGGTATGCGTTATATGTTCTACACATATCACATATATGTAAAATGCACCAGATGTTTTCAGTATGGAGGGGTCAGTATTCTTGGGGAGTTTTGAACAAAAGTCACTTCCTCTGGCCCTTCTAGTGGGAAGTAATCTTACCCAATATTGAAATGCTAACAGCTGATTTTCAGACAGCATATGTTCCCTCCCACCAAATGTTTGCTGTTGCTTGGCTTTCATTCTGGAAGAGATCCAGAGACATCAGGAGGGTGATGTCCTGACTAGCAAGTGAATTGGATATAAGTGAGGCAGGGCTGTGCAAAGTCACCAGCCTCACTGTCTCCTCTGGAGCCATCTGGGTCCAGAGGCCAGATATAGGTCAGGATGACTGGAGATGGCCCAGGATGTAGTGGGAGACCTTGAAGGTCTTTCCCAGGTCTCAGTTTGTCTGAGGAAACATCAATCCAGTAATTAAAGACTAGGTAAGAACTGAAGCAAAAAATGACCTAGTTTGCCTTCACAAAAGAAGGGGAAGACCCTCAGAGTTTCTGGCCAGAGCAGAAACAATTCCTATTTATGCTTGCTCTGAGCCATCAAAATCCAAACAAGGATCAAGTGAGACTTGGGCTGCTAGGTTGTAGGAGGTCAATAAATTCAAAGCAGAGGAATTTGTAGTTCATGTTAGAAACAAGAGGAAGTCATTGAAATTTTTGATCAGAGGAGTGATACAGTCAGACTTAATGCATTGGTTACTGACACCTTGACTTAGACCAGACCTTATGAGTGGAAATCAGTTTTTTAAAAATTAAATTTGTTTTATTTAAACAATTAATATGTGTATACTTATAAAAGTGTACACACACGTGTGCATATATGCACATGTGTGTATACACACATGTGTATATATACACATACATACATGCACATATATATGGTATGGGTCACTTTGTTCTGTATACTAACTCCTTGTTACTTAGCCAAAATAACTGTTCTCTCTCTAGAGACTCTACCAGAGGCTTGGTGGGATTAAAGAAGAATATTTAGAGACAGCTGAGATTATATTTGTATGAGAGTACGAGAAAGAAATGATAAAATTGTATTATAAGCCAATATGTTTGATTTGTGATAGGGAAACACCAAATGTATCAGACCTGGCAAGAAAAATCCCACCTGGTCTGTGTCACAGCAATATAAATGTATAGATAGAGTAATAATAGGAGCTATCATTCACCTTGATGAAAACCTTTATCTTCCTGTGGGGGGGGTAGGGTGGGAGATACTCCATTGGCTGAAGAACAATGTTGCACATCAGCCTAAAGCTTAACACCCCAAAATGTTTTATTTGGATTTGATCCAAGGTTTGGTTG